>JAAXNX010000407.1:0-30813 GCA_036491905.1 Folsomia manolachei
AAATGAACAAAAGTTAAATTTTTAAATTTATGTGTTTAATGACGTTAATTTGTGTTTTTGAAATATTTCCAAAACTTCCAAACGCGTGTAAAGCGCAGTAATCCACAGTGTGAATTTAGTGACTTGGCAGTGTTATAGACTGCTAAACAAATTTTAGATAAATGTGTATTAAATTATGAAATAGGTTTCATTTTGGGAGATATTTGGCTAGGTTGCAAAATTTATCAATAGGTACGATGTTGACCATTCTGCATTCTCGTGAATTACACAATGTCACCTTATTGAAATCAAACCCACAAAAAGATAATCATTAAAAACCACACGAGTACAATCCACCCAACCAGAAGTTAATTCAGTAGCCAGCCATATCTTTTGAAACCTTGTCACAAACTGACGCTACCATTTCATCCTCGTCAAACTCACAATCCAATGGTCAACAATAGCTCAAGATGAAGATCACTAAGTAGGAAAAGTCTCATGTCTCGTACATGATTGCACATATGGAAATCATCAGGCTTCTCCAGAAAGTTTGTTCTGTGCAGCTAATTGCATCCTACTAAAAACGTAATACCAAAACCACACAAATGGAGATACTTCGAAAAAATAAAACCAACACGACTACCTCCATATCCTACCTGCTGCTGTCTGATGCATCATTCTCAATTTTATTGACAAAAAGAAAGAAGCCAAGATGATGCCCAAGGAATCAAGTACCAGTAGCGATGCCCGTCTACACCACTCAATACTTCAAACATTTCTTTAAATGAAGCTGAATTGAATGTAAGTCTAATTATGGTAATTAAGGAGAGTAAAGTAAATGTGCAAGTCACCTTACCCGACCAAAATACAGATGTAGTTGCGCATTATCTTCAAGCCCTGCTGGCTGCAATACCAACTTTTAATTCTTCTTGCTTTTAACGTGTTCAAAAACTTTGGCAGAATCATCATCTCAGGGCTTGAATCTCATTCAATAAGGAAAATCTGCTTCATCAAATAAATCACATTTTTGTTAGAGTGTGCACTAGGCGAATCTCGTGGGAACCACCAACCAAGAAAATGCAGATGAAGTGGTACAAAGACTAAAGAAGACAAACATTCTTAATAGTGGCACAGCGTGAGGATACAAAACTTCACAGGTGCGATCATAGACCCGAATGATTCATTAACAAATTGCTATTTTGGGAATGCTATAATTTGATGGATTGCAGTGAGTCGTTGGTGGTACTTTCTTTATGCAGTACTCAGTTATTATTGGACATTTCTCAGTAAAATACTAATGAATGGTTAAATGAACCTTCTTGTTTTGAGGAGGCAACTGTTAATTTCTTGTAGCATTACAATACAATGCAAAAAATCTGAAGTCAATTTTATAACGTCAGGAATGTGCAAAATTTATTAACAGGATTTCATTTATGCAACTTCATAAGTAGGCAAAAACACAAAAAACTGTAATTTTTAAATTACTCATCCACTTCAACTTCAACTTGACTAATAACTTTAAACTTGGCTGGTTAAAGACTAAAACTGCTATCATCCGCTTATATATTTTTTATTAAAATAAAAATTCTTTTCTTTCCCAACAACTCTTTTCTTCCTATTTGCCTTGCCTCCTTGTAATAAATCTGACAGCAATTTATCAAGTCTCTGAGAACCAACACTTAAAATAGAGGGGATGCAATATATCACTGGATGCTGGCAATCATGTCATATCAACAATCAACCATTCCTTACACAATATGCATATTCTACTAACTGGGTGTAACTTACATAAGAATGAGAAGCAGTTTTTTGAATGAATACCAGTGGTTCTAAACTAACCAGTCATTCAAAAAGTGGGATGGATTTAATAAAGTTTGGACTCATGTTTAAGAGAGAAATAATAAATGCATAATCCATTCTTACCCCACCATGACCATGAGTTGAGTTGAACAAGTACAATGGATTATTGTCATTTTTAAGATAAAAATACCACCTTATTATCATTCATAAAATAAGACTCAGATGAGATTCATGGCTTTTAGGTTGGTGGTCGTGAGTTCTTTAAATTTTAAGATTCTTACACCTTCTTGGGCTGCCTCGTAAAGATTTTCTGTTTTGAAAAATTCTTTTAAAAATCATTCAAGCCTGAATTTTCCGTCTTCTTAAAATGATTCATGCAAATGCTTATCCAATCCAAGCACGGTTGGAGAGAGAATCAACCCTGCCAAATCTATTAGAGATGGTATTCACTCACCTATCTCATCTCAGGCTACTGGGTATTCCTCGTAATTGAGTCCGATCCACTACCAATAATCAAAGCTTGTGAGGATGCCATCGGGCAGAATCCATTCAAGACCTTTGTTCCCTTGTCGTCAATCAATGATGACAGCCAAGCACAATGGTCCCATTATTATACGAAAACTTTGTGTACTTGAAACGGGTTTGGGTGTGCGAACGCGAAATAAAAATTCAATCCAATCCAATTTACCGATCCAAAACTACCAACTTTTTCTGTATTCACCTCATTTCTCAGTTCAACTCTTGAGAATATTAGTCTACCATAGTTTCACGTAATACTGAATGTTCCGGAAGAATAAGTATGATAATGCTCTCCAATTCTGTACATATGTTAAAGTATGACTTCCCTTCTTCTGGTCCATTTCAACTACAGACAAAAGTTATTACATTTTGTTCTGGATGACCGAACAAAAGACGTACGTTCAGCTCAGCTTTAGCTCTTTCGGCTAAATGATTCCTTCTTCTCTAGAGTCAAGACAAAAAAAGTTCCAAATTATTCTCCAACTTTTGCCTCTTTATGAACATAACTTTCCTGCGTCCAGGATTCATGAGGATTCATGAGTATGACGGTTTCAATTTACTTCAACTCTTTTCATCAATTCCCTTGGTGGGTGATAAGGTAGGCTGCAATATGTGTGGTGTAAGATAAGACTGGAAAGAACAATAGAATATGTAGGGCAAAAATGTAAGTTACTGGTTGGTCTCTAGGTAAGGTACAATTTGATAAAGGCATCCTACTTCCAATGGGTACGGAACAATCCCGTAATTCTGCAAAGTTTCTGTTTATTACAACCGGAAGGAACAGTAAATAACTCTGTTCTAATTCTCCACAGAGGTTTACTTTTACATGGACCATGGAAAATAGAATTTCTTGATTTATCCTTCACTAACCAAACCTAGGCTCCTGTTTATTTTGTGTTTTACAGTAATTTAGAAATACAAGTTGCATGAGGCATGAATCCTCAGTCAGACAGGATATGCTTGTATGATACGACATAACGATATGATATAAAATTGTATTTCAGGCAAGGATATGGAATGACTTCGTCCAGAAAGAGATTCAACATTTTTTAACACCGTCAAAAGAATACAATTTGATAAAGGCATCCTACTTCCAATGGGTACGGAACAATCCCGTAATTCTGCAAAGTTTCTGTTTATTACAACCGGAAGGAACAGTAAATAACTCTCTAATTCTCCACAGAGGTTTACTTTTACATGGACCATGGAAAATAGAATTTCTTGATTTATCCTCACTAACCTAGCTCCTGTTTATTTTGTGTTTTACAGTAATTTAGAAACACAAGTTGCATGAGGCATGAATCCTCAGTCAGACAGGATATGCTTGTATGATACGACATAACGATATGATATAAAATTGTATGGCAGGCAAGGATATGGAATGACTTCGTCCAGAAAGAGATTCAACATTTTTTAACACCGTCAAAAGAATCTACTCCAGTTTTTGGCTCTGGCTCATTTTAGATTTGTGAGATACCAACTTTCCCTTGAACCCACCTCCAACCTGTGGAATGGATTTGGCATGCTTATCACCCAGTCGTGTCATCTCATCTCGCCGCACATAACATTTCATCCCACATTAACTTTGCCCTTCATCATGTAACTTCCTCTCTTCAAACGAGTTACTTGCCAGCTCCTATTATTTTACTTATCTTTATGACGAGGTCCTGAAAAATTTGAGTCAAAGTCGACCGACCCATTTCCACTTTTCTAAAAAAGTTATAAAGCTAGATACTGAAATGAACTCATTTTTTATTTTAAACTGCAGCTGGAATACAAAGAAAAGTCCTTTACAGAATTATTATTACACTTCAAAGCATTTTGGTACTTTTAACTTTGTTCTCGTCTACGGAAATTGTATTCTATTTCTTAAATATTAAAAATGAGTCGTATTAGATGAGAAGCATGAAATTAAAAAAAAAACAAGGTCAGTCAACTAGTGAGTTGGAGATGAGAGTGTTTCAAGTTGCAGTAATTTAAATCGTAGCTACTTTGTAATAATTTTACTTCATTGTATTCATTTCCAGTAACGATCCATCACTGCCGTGCCTTTGGTATTGTGGAAGTTGGGTTTGCTTTTAACTAGCAAAAATTTGTGGGATGATGTAACAATGGTTTTTGTACAAGTTCCTGGGTTGGGAAAAGAATTGAAAGAATGTTCTGCCAAGTTCGACCTACCGACCGACAGAAAAAGTCGGGGAGTCGGTAAAATAAAAACAATTACAAATGAACCGTCGGTCTTTTTTATTTTTGTTAAAAGTTCAAACAATAGAGACTCTATTATAGAGGTGGTGAGTGATTTCAGTGCGGAAAGGAAGTTGAGGTGATTCGTAATAAGTTAAGGAAAACATATAATTTAACATTTTCGTTTACGATGGTACTTGCAATAATTTGGACAATTACACCTGGAGTAAATGATTAAAATTTCATTTTATTACAATTCTGCTAATTGATGTGGAACAACGCCTAAATTCAGTCGCAAAAAAAGCACCTACTTTATTTTCACCCACAGCAATTTGCTCCATATTGCAAATTAATGCGTTTGTATTAGTCAGTAAATAAAATTATCTGAAAAGTATTGGGTTCCCATAAAAGTGACTGAAATTCAATAGCTCAAAGAAACATGACCATAAGGCACCATGCCAAGCACAATGGAAAACAACAAAGCCGAAAAACTTTAAGGAGAGCAAATGTTCTCACTCTCTTCCACTAATTGAACCAGTCAACAAAAGTAAGAAATGAAAACATGAAAAATTGAACAAAACTCAACATCCAACAAAAATGTGACCAATTGCTCTTTTCGAGTACAAGTTAAAAAAAAGTTGAGCTTTTCTATTCTGTATAGAAGGATGGTGTAAATAAGTTTGCTTCGTGCAGTATTGTTATTCTGCTTTTGTTCATGGGTACATTACTAGTAATTGTTTTCACTTTTCTTCGAAACTGGAACAGACTTTAATACAAAAAAGAGCTGCACTTTACTCCATGTATGTGATTGTTTTTCAATTTTTTAACTTTGAGAATTTAGTTGAAAAGCTCCATAAATTCAGGGATAAAGAAATCTGTTCTTCATGCTCATCCGTGTTTCCTGGATCCGCTGAAGAATAATAGATATTTTTACATTACTTTTTTTGGGCTACATACTACGATAAGCTATGATTTAAATTAGAATTGTTTCCAGATACCTCATTTGCTGTACTCGAAAAAAACGAATTGCTAAAAAAATGCAGAAAAGTCAACATTTTTGACGAATAAAGACAATTGAAGGTATGCCAATCTAGTCGTTTAATCTGTGTGGGATGGATTTTTTAGGCGCAAATACAAGTTTAGCCAATCTCAAAAATTATCTATAAAAACAACAAATTATAAAAACTACTCCCACAATCTTAAATGTCGTTTAACCGTGTGAAATGTTGCAATCACAAAATCCACAATGAGCCAGGAATGTCACCTCGCTTTTACAACTCTCTTTAATTCATCCTAATTCATCATTCATTAAATTGGACGGATGAGGTAATTCAATTGGATTTGAATACTGACGAGAAGCAAAGGAATCTGGATCGCTTTCTTTCTTTACTTGGTGAAAAGATTTGTCAAGAGATCAACTTCGTATTTAAAAGAATAAAATGAAGGAATGAACGGCGTGTCAGAGATCAACAATTCCAATCCAAGAATGGAGAGATGACTTGCTTATAGCTTAGTTTGGCTGGAGAAAAAAAAAGTCATCCATTCTTTCTAGTTTTACAGACTCTATAATTTCTGACAGTCTCTCAGCCTACATACGAACGTTTGTATGACAAATATTCCTTATTTGTTCGTCTTGTCTTCTTAACTACTTCTCATTTAGTTAAGCAGCTTTTTCTAAGAAAAATTCTAATTGTCTCCTCAGTAAATTCCATCGAATCAATGTCATGCACAGACACAAGTCCTGGAATGAGTTGATACTGAGCTGACAACTAAAAGGGAACATTAAATAGCAGAAAAAGGAGTCATAAGACAATTAAAGCAATGACAATGAGGTGGAATGCTTTTTAAACTTTTTATTCAAATAAATTTTGTGAAGGAATACTAAAAAAAGTGAGGAATTTCATTGAAAACGGAAAATAAATAGGAATCAAGACAATTGTGACTTTGGTATGCGAGTGCAGTGGATGCAGAAGACTGCAATTGGCGTGGGTTTGAAAAACTTTAAAAAGAAATTCCAGTTATATAATGCTACCTTATGTACCTATTTGGACCAGCTTGGGAACCAACATTCAAGAGAGTTAAAGCATTTAGGTTAAAAGAAACAGAGTAAATAAGTAAAAAGAAAGACATACAAAAAGAAAGATGACAAAGAAATAGTTTCTTGGAACACAATCAGTCCTACTGGGATGTCCCGTGAAGATGGAATTATATTATAGTGACTTTGACCGAGTGGGCGATCTCAAGTCATCTCATTACTTAACAATTAGTCTTTCCATTTTTAGGTGTACCTAACAAACTATAATGTTACATGATCAGAAATCCATCCAGATAAATTAATTTGAAAAATATTGCACACCTTCATTTTTTCCAATAATTGTCAAATCAAAAATATGTCAAATTGTTTTCGAACCAGAATAATAAATATAGTTGACTCTGTGAATTAGTGAGAAAAAATACAAAAGAAAAAAGAATTTCTGTGATTCCAAGTTATTTAATTGAATTCCAACGCACTCAACCGCAACGCAATTGTTAGATGAGATTCCAATTCTAGAAACAAATAAACTGCACTTTTTCATGTTTGGATCTATATAACAAAGTGAGTTAGAGACAAACGAGTTTTAGGTAATTAGGATTACCTGTTGTGACAAATTTAAAAACAAACAGCATGAGTCCTATTAAAAAACCTGAACGGATTAAGTTGCACAGGTAATGTATGCATAATGCATACAAGATTGGGTACGAGCTGATGTATGACTTTGTCAATTTTAACTTTTACTACTAACCCTTTGGTATTGAATACTAGTAACTCACAGACTTTATTATAAAATATATTAATTTAATTAACCGATAGTTCAGAATTTTTATCCTCGGATTATACGTTATCTACTTTATTACTAATTTTATCTATATTTCAAATTTTTTATAATGACCGTGAATCCTCTCAGTTGAGAAACAAACCGAACTCATTCGCTCGGCAGCAAATTTCTTTGTTTCCAAAATTTTGAATGAAAATGCAAAATCAAGGAGCATATCACATCACATCAAACAATTTAAAATGTTTCTTTAGAACAAATGCACTCCGTTGCGAGTCAAGTTTTATAGTTTTTTCCTGTTTCACGCTCTGTGACTAATTTCACCGTGAATAAAACATCACATTAAGATCAAGGGTTAACTTTTAAACTGAATGGGATGAGCTCATGGTTCGGTTGGTGGCAGTTTACCATCAGCACGGATTGAATTGAGACATTTTCTTTGTAATTCAGTCATGTCAGTGAATATACACAAACAAAGCCACAGGTTGCATAATGGACTTCCTGTCTACTTGTTGGTTGAAATATATTTGCTTAAAGAAATTTAAGCAAAAACTTTTTAGACAAAAAAACTAACTCATTTTATGTTTAACCCGATCCATACTAATATTTCCTTGTACAAATTGTTACAAAAAAGACAACTCCGTGTTAACATCAACACCAAAAAACAAATCTTTCCCCGTTAATCCTAAATCGCATTCTTGCTTCTCATATACATATACTTCCATGTAAAGACAATCAATTTTTGAGCCAAGTCCATCAAATCTAAATCTATGACCTAATTGGTCCATCCATAATCCTACCAAATATGAATACAAGTAATAGTAAATTGGACACTCAACTTGAACTCAACCACAATCAACAAGAACAACTTAACTTGATAAAGACAGAAGAAACCATGCTGTGCTGTTGGTGAGTTAAAATCTCAAAGCTTAGTTAACCACCTTTGCAGGGATTGATGACAAATTGTTATCCTTGTCTGGTGTCACTGATTTCTGAGCGTGTGGGGACCGTCACCATTAAAACAGTGAGATAGGAAAAAAACTAGATAAATAACTTTAACTTTAAAGGCAACCCATTAACATAAAGAATTGACCAGACCCGAAAACATGGTATCATAATCTCTTTACAAACGGGAATTTATTTCCTGGTTCTGCTACGTAACCGGTAAGAGAAGAGTATTTGTGTTGTACTATTACATAAAAAAATGTGAGATTCTAATAAAATTTCACAACTTATCACCATTTTCACACACGACATCAAATTCTGCATGAATATTAGAAAATGGCATGATTTGACTTGAGAAGGAAATCACAACCTGCGATGAGTACACATTACACTACCCGATTTACAGGATTGTACTTTTACGTGGTGATTTTCTAAAATGCAAGACATTAAGAGTAATTTACTATTCATAAATATTCACCTTGCGTTTACTTCAAAGATAAATCGGTGCATATGGGACAAGGTAACTAGAATGCTAAGCCTCGTTTCTTTGTACTTCTCCCAATTACTTTTCAGGAACATAACAAGTGTGAGCAAGCGTGAAAAAGTTTTAAACTGTCTTGTTTATGTTTATGTTGGTATAAATTAAGGATTCTGTAAAGAGTGGGGATGAGCATGTTCTTTTCTCGTTCATCTTCTGTCTTGTAAAAGCATTTTCCTTGTAACTTATTTGCAAAACTCAACGCTGTGAATATGAATGGAACTCAATGAGACGGAGTACATGTAACTAGTCAGCAGGTAAGAATGGAGTAGATGTAAAATTTTGAATGTGTATTGTTCAAAATTTCATCTGCTGACATGGGACACAATGTATAATTTACCTCGGTTTTATTTCTTATACACTTTTTATCAGTTTATCAATCAAGCATCGATATTTCGTAATTAAACATTTTCAATCAGTCTTCTTTTTGATTCGCTCTTTTTCCTCAAAAAACTTCGCCAAACTACAATCCACGTCCTTAAACCTGAAACCGAAAGAAATCAACATTTCTTTAATTCGATTTTCTTCTTCATTCATTCCCAACCATTCCCCAAACTTCTGTTTTATTCACAGAACGTGTGCAATCTTTTATTGTTTTTCACTTTCACCGAGAAAACCACCAACACTCATATTTTCCACAACTTTCCCCCATCTAATAAAAATTCAACCTATTCCATTCCATCACCCTTAGCTTCAACTTTCTCTCGTTACGTTAAGTATTCCCTTCCGTTCGTGTCCCCACCCGCAGAAAACAGGGCAATTATCGAATTTACAACCCGTAAAACAGCCCGTTTAAAAGTTAAACCCACCCTGCTCCCCGTTTTATTGGGACCATGGTGCATTATGAATAACTAACATTTTCACCGACTTCTTGCAAAGAATGCCTGCTCCGTGATAAAAGGAAATATAATTTACATATCTTAATTCTATATTTGTCCAGTTAAATAGCTTCACGAAACGAATTATGCACCGGAGCACTTTCTCCGCTGACTTCACTTTCTCCTGCTCTCATTTTGTGACCACATCCATCCAAATCCCTCCAGGTGCTGGGACTATTTAACAAATAAACATAAGCATTTCTGTCCATAAGGTGGGTGCAAACAACACAACTGACTCCCTAAAATATGTGAGCTTGATAAATTACTAGAGACAACATACTCCTGGGTGAAAGGCAACTAGAACGGTAATCCAATCCAACTACCGCACCGCCACGGATGGGAGTGAGTGGCCTGCGACATGCGAAACAATCGTTAGCGCTTTGAATTCGAGGCATATTTTCATTTTACATATTCCTGGGTGAAAGGCAACTACAGACTTCTGTAGAACGGTAATCCAATCCAACTACCGCACCGCCACGGATGGGAGTGAGTGGCCTGCGACATGCGAAACAATCGTTAGCGCTTTGAATTCGAGGCATATTTCCATTTTCCTTTTATTTTCAAATTCTAGAACACAAATAAAAAGCAAGCTCACAAAGCCACAAGGTAAGCAATATCTAAATTTATAATTTATTTGTCTAAACAGTCCACACCGTTAAAATATTTTGAGATAATGTATCTTGTTCAATTATGTATGAATGATCGTGGGTGGACGTAAATTTCCCTGAAATTGAGTCTTTACCCTGCCCAGAGTGGTTAGATTAGGCAGGATAAAAAACGGATGACATAACCAACTAGGATAATGGAGCATTATGGCTTCATTCAAGCCATTATCAATACCCATATATTTACATGGGCACCATCTATAGCTGGCTCTTAAAATAATTATAATTCCGTCTCATGCCTTACATCTCATTAACTAAAGGCCCGTTACATTAAACTAAGTTGGATAGCATTACGCAGCATTATCAAAGATGCAATTAGCATTTATTTACTTTAACATCACAGATACCTCCGCACTATCATCGTCACACATCTGTCCATCCGTGTCATTAATGTCACATCATTTTCGGAAATGTTCAATTACCATTCCGCCTCGTCATACTTTGTTCTGGGCTGAGTTGAAGTTTTCTGATGGTAAATACCAACTCATTGGGAGAGTTATGATGGTTTGTCAGGAGAATAATAATATTTAATTGTAACATGATATGATTGTGGTCCACTCCCCAATCGCATTCCGAAACAAGAGTTTGTTGACGGTACTTATGTAAATATTTGACCAGGTCATCCTCCTCCATTGGCGGCGGGTTGATGGTTGGAACAAAGCTCAGGAAACTATTCAAATACTAAATCTTTGTTTTAAGCTAAGCAGCATAATCTCTGTTTTCAGTCGGGTCTTAATGGTAAAAGAAAAAATATGGCTGGACGGTCCTATGACTCTTTGGCTAGTTGCATATTACTCTGCTGACCTGACTTGACATTAAAATATATTGTTGCTGTGTCTCTAACAAGGCGCAAGTCCACTCTCATCCGAGTCTCATCTCCTTTTCATCTTAATGTTCTCATAAATAACGGGTAATAAGTAAGCATAAGCTGTATGCATAAACACAATTACGGATACGGCCATTCAAGGATAACAAAAAACATAAAGGCGGTCGATGAGACGACTCATTGTGGTACATTTAACATTCGACAGCACACAGTGTCTATTGGTACCTGGTTTGAAGCAATGTACAGATGAAAATACTACCAAATACAATGCAAATATTGAACCAAAACTTAAGAGTTTACTTGAATTTTTGATTTGATCCCGAAAGAACCAACAAGTCAAGCACACCGTATGTACTTATACCTTTTCTGTCTAACCGTATCACATAACATCATATATTGACTGACATCACCATCCGTTTACTGACATTGCATTGGCTTTCGTCGAATCATTATCATCATTATCCTATTATCTGTTGAAACAAGCACACTCAAAAACAGCTCTGTCTTACGTATGGGATGGCCGACTTAAGTGATTGGATTGACTGCAATCTGTAATTTGATACTTTGTTGGAAAATAGGAGAGATAAACAACTAAACTAACTAACAACGCGTCCAACTAAACCATTCCATCCATCTTTTCATGCATTAAGTAAACAATTGAGAATAATAATGAAGATGATAATGATGGCATGATGGAATTTAGGATTGAATGGGACAAGATTCCTTAACAGCAAATTGGCTAACTATTAGTTCTCTTTTGAAGCAAAGTGACAAGGCGTGGCTTGATGGATTAATTTTGCAAATACGGAGAAAGACAGTTAATCCTGCTTTGATACACAGATTTGTACGAAATGACATCATTTGTCAATGTGAGGCTTGTTGATAGATACTGCGACAAAGCCCAAGGAATATTGTTAGTTTTCACAAAACATTGTTGAAATTTGAAATGAGAAGATTGTAAGTCCAATGGCTTGCATGTTTTTAGTCAAAATTGGCTTAGCATTCGAAAAACGTTGTTAAAATCTAATCATGTTTCCAAAATGGAACCTGTCTCAAAATTCCAAAGCATTTTTCTGCAGGTGAAATATAAAGAAATATATATTCCAGTATTCTGAGCAAGTTGAAAAATTGGAATTCCTCCCCATGCCCAGCAACGAACGCATTCCGTATTCCTTAGAATTTCAACTAAACTTTGGATTGTTATTGACCATACTTCATCGGTCAAAATGTTAAATGGCCACGAGTTAAAATTCTGCTGTGCCGTGTGGCTTAGAGGTAAGTTGACCTGTTTTATTGCTCGCCTTCTTCTTACCCAGTGCAGGCAATGCTTGTTTGAAGCAATTCCATAACTCTTCTCAGATTCCATGCACCTTCACTAAAAAAGGCTTTATGATACCCTAAACTCTAAACTGGAGACCTAAACTAAAACCAACTGCGGTCAGTTTGGTGTTGTGTGTGGTGGTTCTTTTCTTCTGTTGTGGAAAACCTTGCATGTGCCGAAGGAAAGATGAGAAGGCAATAAGACATTTTTACAACTTATGGCTTCAACTGCAGACTTGGAGGGAAGACTACAAAAAAATCCGGAACAATTCTAAAATGTTCAGCCTTCAAAATTACACGATTCTGCGGATCCACCAGTTAAATTTTCAGAGCAGATTTGGTACATTTTTATTAAAATACAACAACATAGGCAAAAGAAATCCATCTAGGTTTAAAAATATTAGTTGAATCTATCAAATTAATTTCCAAACTTTGAACAATAAACTTTACTGATGAAATAAAGGCCGTCCATCCCATAAATTCATTACCCATTAAATTACCTAAACGAGCTGAAATCCTGCGCATCATCCCGTCATCAACTACACACCACTTTTATAACTGGACTTTTTATTTACATTCTGTAATCCAACCAAGTTTAACTACCATCCAAAATAGAACAATTAAGATTCCTATCCCACCATTTGGAGTTGAAGTACTCACAAAAGGGTTTCAATTAGGAAATTAGGATAAGATCGCCCCTTAATTAAATCAAGTTGTTTTCTACATAAGCTTCAACTCCTTTACAACCAAACCACAACCCATTTCTTGGGAGGAACCCAACAGAAGCTTATAGCTCCGTTAATGAAACAACATCTTTAATTTCAGGTGGATAACCATGTACAACAATGGATGCATGCACACCAAACGAGCTGAAATCCTGCGCATCATCCCGTCATCAACTACACACCACTTTTATAACTGGACTTTTTATTTACATTCTGTAATCCAACCAAGTTTAACTACCCGAACCATCCAAAATAGAACAATTAAGATTCCTATCCCACCATTTGGAGTTGAAGTACTCACAAAAGGGTTTCAATTAGGAAATTAGGATAAGATCGCCTCTTAATTAAATCAAGTTGTTTCCTACATAAGCTTCAACTCCTTTACAACCAAACCACAACCCATTTCTTGGGAGGAACCAACAGAAGCTTATAGCTCCGTTAATGAAACAACATCTTTAATTTTGTTACTGAGGTGGATAACCATGTACAACAATGGATGCATGCACACCATCCTCATAAAACAAACTAGACCATAAACAAATCAAATCGTGAAAGAATGAATGAGTAAGCAAGCACTGGGGAAGAGATTAAAGTTAATTTAATAGGAATTTTTCCAGGAACTTTAAGTCTCTTTAGAGGAAAAGGACCACAAGCCAGCAAGTCGAGTCGAGTCATTCAGTTATGTGATGCCACACCACAGAGGGGCAGATGTTGAATGTCTATTTTAATTTCTAAACTATACATTAATAGCATGAGCCAAAGGGTTTAGTTCGGGTTAAAAAGTAAAGTGCGAACCTCCAGCAGGGTTCGCTAGAGGGGACCTTTTTCCAGGTTCCCCATGGCGATAAGCAGGTGTCTTGCTTGGAATAACTTTGCCACATTAAAGTATTTCTGACCGCATTGCATATTTTGGAGTTGGTTGGTAATATGACCGTAATTTTTCCCAGAGTCTGCCGGATTGTACCTGAATAAATCGATTTTCTTGGACCCAACATGGGAGATTGTCTCGTAAGTAATACATTACAAACTTTCCACTTTATCTAAATAAAGAGAAAGTACGCCACACCACAAACTAAACCAAAAAGCATTGAAGCATATCCCAAAACCACTCATCTTGACCAAATCCCACCCTTACAAAGTAATTTATTGGCAGGGTCATCTCCCCCGCCCAGTTTTTAACTGGTTTGGAGAAAGTGAAGTAATGTCAAAATGTCGTCGTTGTTCACGAAAAGCCGGTGGCGGTGATTCATGGCATCCTCTCTTGCGGACGGATTCTCAAGAGTTGTTCTCCACCGTTAAGTATACCAAGGAGAAGGAGGGAGATGACCAACACCGAAATCGGGGACGAGGGAGATTTACCAGGTGCCACTCTGATCCGGAAGGAAATCTGCTACAGGGTGAAAGTAGTGGAGAAGAGGAAAGTGATCCTGGAATTTGTACCACCAATCGAGCACAGCATTTGGATTTGTGCACTTGTGATGAATCCTCGGAACCAGAATCCGGTGGACAGAGTAACATGCTATCCGCACTTTCAAGACTGACTCAAACTCAGAGCTACGACTATTGTTACACACCCGAGGACTCGGATTGTTTTTGGGATGCGGAAACGAGTGGGGGAGAAAAAGGTATAAAATAAGTAGTAAAATGAACTGTTTACTTACTCTGACAAAAAAGATCGATCGGGTATTATGATGCGGAAATTCATGTGTTCAGTAGTCAATTTTTGCATGCAATTCAAGATAAATTGAATGTTTTTAAGAAGTTTGCATTATTAGTCCCGTATTTCATAAAAAGTCGCATCGATTTTGATCACAAAAGAGTAAAAATTCATTCATTCACTGTTTGGAGAATCTTGAATCTTGACTGCAAACCACCCTATTCGATCGATATTCTCATAAAATTCCTTTCACCATTTTTTTGTCTCAATTTCTCAGACAATGACCAAGACTCTCCGATCAAACCGGGCTGGGGCATGAAATCTTTAGAGGTTTCGCAAAAAATGTCATCTCAACCTCAACCCAAGTCTTCAAATTCAACACTAAATGGAGCTGGAGGCGACAATGGAAACATCTCGACGGGAAATGACTCTGCAATCTTGTCCATGGAGTCATCCCAGACTAAGAAACATTACCTTACCGAGGAATCGGAGCAATTGTCTCATCTCCTCTTCTCAGGTCCATTCTGACCTTTTTGTAATTCTTTCTCATTTTATCAAACAATTTAACCGAGTCAGTGACTGTGATCGTGATTTTAACTCTGATAAAACTTAGTTTTTAAGCAATTAAGGAGAAAGAATGTTGGGAATTCTATTGTATTTTCTAACCCAAACTGTGATGTGTATAGATTTTTATAAATAGGAGGCAGTCAGGAGTCTAATTAATTTTGAAATGAAAATAAATACCTCATCTCCAACCTTACTATGTTAAAGTATACCTTCTGCTATTCTTAGGACATCCCGTACTTGTCGTGTGTGTTCATTCAAACCAAATCGACATGAAGGGCAAATACACATTTGTCTCATCAATTTTTGTCACCTGTCTCTTTTCCGTTTTCTATTACCTTCCATCAGATAAAGTAAGGATTGTCACAATATCCTCCTGTTTTAGGGTAACCCCATGAAATGCCCTCACATAAGGATATCATGGCATTTCATGGGTTTGGTTTCACATGAACGAGTCAAACATTGGGAAGGGTAACGTAAGAGTGTGATGGGTCTAGATTTAATCTCTAATCATTAGAGGCTTACCCACAAACCAATTGCATGTGACACTTCAACCTGGCTCAAGTTCCGTTATTTTTGGTTTTCTTGTGTAATCAGTTAGTGTGGTAGACTGAGTTGACTTTTCGTTTGAACAGAAGCTTATTAGTACTTGAAAGTTGAGACTTGACATTGACATTGATAATGGTTCTTTTACGTTTTATACAATGCAAGGGATGCATTTACCTAACGCAACCGGTGTAAATTGAAGGGATGAGTTTAGAGCATAGAAAGCTGTCATTGCTACCTGAATTGTCTGATTTAAGTTCATTACCAAATAGGACCGGTTTATTTTTGGTTAATTTGATTAGATGGAGTTTCAATAAATGAGTAGGCTTGCATCAGCAAATATTTACAAGTTATTCATGAGAAGACGAAAATTACATTGTCTTGCAACTTATCGCTAACTAGAATATATTTGTAATTTCAAAGCACACTTCCTTACAGGACGTTCCTTTTAAGCCACAGTTTGAAATACAATTTTTCATGAACACCAAATTATTCGTATCAATGCCACATAATATTCTAAAATTTACACTAATAAACTCCAGGTGAAATCAGGTAATAAACTTCTGCGGTGGGATGCACACTATTATTTTTATTTCTGGTTGATTCCCTTCCCTCAGACAGTTCCATTATTATCTCAACTCTCATCTTAAGGATTATCGCCCCAACATCTTTTTCTCCCTCTCCCTTTCTATTATCTGCCTTTAAACCATTTGAACGTAAACTTTGACAGTTCAACCCCCAAATGCTCAAATTAGACAATTCAGAATTTTTTAACTCCAGCCAATACAAAACCAAACGGACCGCAGTAACCAACCGTCCATCAGCAGTCAGTTCCTTACAAAAGTTCCAGTCTTCTTGTCAAGTCAAGTCAACCAACGAAACAATGGAACTCAACAAAAGAAACTCTATTCAACTCCTTGATGTTCGGATCTGTTGGTTTAAATCCATTGCGTGATGATCATCATCATTCTTCTCATTCCAGAAGAACATTTAAAACTAACACGGAATCCGTAATACAATTAAGTATATGGAGCAGGCAGTAAGATAATATTCCGGTATACTTGATGCGATCAGGGATTTCAGTAGAATTGAATTTGAATCAAAAAGTCCAACCCACAAAATAAACTCTTTTATCATGCCGATGTAAAATTATCACAATGGTCCATGTCTTAATTTCGTGTCCAGGACTTCAAAGATCAGTAGACTGGTCTTGAGTAATTATATTTATGTTACAACTCTTATATGCGTAATTTAATATAGTTTTCTGGTTATCCGAAAAGAAGCATTTTAACATGAACATTGTAATAAAAAGTCCAAAATCACTACAAATAAAAAACCCACATTTTACAACCTAGTGCAAACTCTTTAAGTTACCGTTACATGCCGGGACGGAAATGAAACTAAAACAAACCATCTTGTACAGATACTTTTTTCCATTGTAAAAAGAGACGCATCTCAAGTTACAACTACCCCCGACCGAACAAGGTGATACAATTTACACAGATGAGCATAAAAAGTTTTTGATAATTTTTTAAACTCTATCATAACAAAGGAACAAATTCAACAATGAGCAGCATGCATTGTTTTACTGCACCATAAGTTCTCTCTAACCCATATAACCAACACCATTTCCAGTCCGTAAATGACCACACCACAGTTAAAACTGAGACGTAATAAAATTCAGAGTCAATAAATCCTGTGACTTTTCCTGCCTTCCGACGTTAAATAAAACCAGCCTCTCCACATATGTGTCTATATTCTTCCAAACAACCATTCCTGTTCATTTCATGGCATTGTATTTCATTCCAAGGAAAGAACTGATGTGATCTGATCAAAGGTGATAAAGCGGAACTTGACAAGTTTAGTTTAGTTTGGTAGCATCCGCGTTGGAATTGTTGGCCTGAGTTTGGAGTCTTAACATTTAAGTGAGAGTAATAAAATCAACGGATTTTCACCTTTATAAGATTTAAACACGATGGGGAAGGTGTAATCCAATCCTTGTTACCACTTGCCACTACCTTTTACGCTCGGTTTTCATTGGTTTACTTTTATTACGGCTCAAAATAAAATCCATGAGGTTTTCCCTAAGAAGTAAACAATAAACAAGTTTTATTGCATTTGGAATAGACACATGCGTATATGTAGGTATAAAAAATATTTTAATTATTAAACAATGCTATCTGATTGACATTGTTTAGGTCATGTAATGCTGATGCAATTTTTATACGTTTTATACTGCAAAAATTTAGAGAGACTGATTATTGGATGGGACACGATTATTACGAGGAGAAGAATCCAGTTAGCATAATAATTTTTGGATTTTCTGGAATTTTGGATTATCAATGAAAAGCACCTACGTATAACATCTAATTTAACAAAAATTCAACTAAACGTAAATGGTGGATAACTCCAACAAATAATTTTAACTTTATCCCATGAAATGCATACTCATTGAAAACTAAATGATTCAACAAAGTTATGTAGCCACAACTATGTGGCCCTTTGTCTTCTACAAGTGCCCGAATAAGTTTTTTTTATACCTAATTCTTTTTATTTCATATTCATCACTCATCCATCATCTCAAAATTTAACACGGTTTTCCACCCCAACTCTCCAGCCAAGTCACTTGAGTCTTTCACTTAACAATTCCACTCCAGAACGAAAAGTAATACATGATCCAACCAACTGCCACTCTTAACACTTACTTGTGACTTGAGTAACTTTATTTTTAATAATTATTCCTGCCTCAAAGTTACTCCTAAAGTTAAATTCATTAGGGATAAGCAAACTAAAAGGAAATAAAATGCATGATATTCATATCCCAACTAGCAGGGTTCAACTCCTAAAAAGGAGTTGAAGTGGAAACGCGAGCATTTAAAGTTTGACATTCTTCATCATCATTCTGTACGAAAAAAGCAGGCCGTGTGGCCTACCAGGAAAACCAGTGGTTTTAAACCACACACCCACCATCCTCATCTTCAGTTGAAAGATATCCATTAAATATGATAATTCAATTAAAGGATTAAAAGTAGAAAGTCACAAGTTGAGTACAATAAAAAGACCCTCAGCAAAGAAATGCAGAGTGAAATTTCTTGGATTCAAATTTTTCGCTGACTCTTCCTTTCAACTTTTTAAGACCTTAACTTGACACTCACGAGTGGATCTCAAGTAAGTAAGTACGGAATGGAAGATAAGATTTGAATTGAATACGTGAGATGAAACTCATTGAGTGCAGTGTCAGTCGTCGGTGGGTATCAAATGATGAAGTGAAATTCAATCAAGAAAGTATAGTAATCAGCTACTGTGTGTGGTTTCCAAATTTTTTCTTGTATTTAATTTTCTGACGCTTACCTGGCCCACGTCAAGTCAAGGGCATCATTTACCATTTCATGTAGTGATGCATAAATGCATGGGAAAGTATTTAAAGGGTTGTAATAAATGTATGGATAAGGTTTTAATTCCTAATTCAGACGTCACGAGTATCAAAACAAATTCTCAGCCTAGCTCGCCTAACTGCATTACACATGGCTGGGAACCTGGACTGTAAATGAAGTCAAATCACTTTTTTTCAATCAAATCGCATTTGGTTCATTACGATATCTGCATTAATATAAAATATTACTTTTATGTCAAAATTTTTGCATGGCTTCAAGGCTTGGGAATTTATGGATTTCATTTCGTGCAATTCTTGAAGTTTAGATTTCATTTTTAAACCATCGCTAGTAAACTACAGTAAATGTTTAAGCTTCATGATATGCATTAAATTATTCCCTGCTGTACTTTCTCTGAATTTCAATAATCCATGCTTTAGTTTAGACTCATTTTCAGACTTGCGCCATGATTTTCACACGCACGATTATCTTTTGAAAATAGATTTCTATTCTTTTTCGTTTCATGTAATGCACCTCCATCCAATATGGTCAAGTCAATGCCAGGTTGGTAAAGAAGCCAAAATCACAAAGCAGAAAGTTTTGTTTATTCAATGCCAAGTGCTTAAATGTGATTGGTTTTTGTTGATGGAATTGTCTGTTGTCTGTTGGTGGCTGATACCTTAGTTGGTGAAAAAATGATGAAAAGCTCAGTGTGGGGTGGATCCGATTCAACAAAGTGTTTAATTTAAGACCTTCTGAAACCTTTGATTCATTCATAAATAGGTAAAGAATTCATATTACTTGTCATTAATCCCACGCAACTTATATCTTGGTAGTTTATGTCAATACCACCACCAACGATTGCTCGCCAGTAGTGCATTTACAGATTTTCCAAATTGAAAGAAATTTCTGCCATCAGGTGAATTTATGCCAAAATTTTACACTAAAACAATATCCTTCGAAAACGACCATACTTCATTCGCAATTCCAGAGTCAGCTTAAATTATTAAATTACAAAAAAGTGTCCAAAAATGTTCCAAGTCTAACAAAGATAGTTAAAAAAGTTCTTTAATATTTGTATTACATACCAGAAAATAATTTCCGCTAATTAATATAATGAACAATTCATCCCCGAATAAAAATGCCAAGCAGGCAACAACCTACTATCACCTCCAAATTCCATCCAGACACCAACCAGTGTGCATTAACATTCACGAAACCCACCCAGAGAGTACTGGATTCCCTGCCGATTTTGACACACCACCAATGAACTCTGTTCAAGTTTTATTACACGAAATGTCTCTGCTCCTCCAAAGCTCTTTTCTCCACTAAAAGAAGGATTAATATCATCAGAAAAAAACGAGATGAGTCGGAAAAATGAAGTGGAGGAAGGTGTTGAAGAGTCGTGTAAAAAAATCTCAATGAGCCTCAGGATGATGGGATGNACACGAAATGTCTCTGCTCCTCCAAAGCTCTTTTCTCCACTAAAAGAAGGATTAATATCATCAGAAAAAAACGAGATGAGTCGGAAAAATGAAGTGGAGGAAGGTGTTGAAGAGTTGTGTAAAAAAAATCTCAATGAGCCTCAGGATGATGGGATGAAATGAGAAATTCCATTTCTCATTTCACATCTTGCGATGAAATATTAAGTTCCTCCACTTTATTCAGGACTACTTGGAATTTAATCGTTTCCAGTTCGTTGGAAATTGATTTCGTTAACAATGTTTGCACTGTGTTTCATTTTCATGATATTTTTCAAATTTTTGAAATGAACAACTTTCTCTCATAAAATATCCCTGCAAGAGAAAGTGTTTGCATTATTTTGCTGCGATTGGATTTTGTAAAATGACACCTCACGTGAATCCAATGTTGTAAGTTAACCTTTAAAAAATGCGTCGATAATAATATCCCAATAATCAATACTCACTCTGTGATTTATGTCGGTAACATTTTCTCAAATATCTTCTTTCCCTGCTCGTCGGGATTTATTGCCCAAATCTGACGAGGGGTAAGGTACAATTTATAATGGTTTGCTCAATAATTTAAACATGTTCCTATCCCACGCAACATTCATCACACATGAATATCCAAGGAAAGCTTTAAATACCACGTAATTTCTCACGATCACCTCATTTCCCAATTTTCACCTACCCACCGCATCGAATCCTAGTTATTCACATATTTACTTACCTTCACGGTATCTTTGTCTCAGAGCTATCATCTCGTTACCATACAAAATCGGATCATGGACCAAAGGTTGACTCCCCATATTTAATTTAATGAGCTGATCATGACGGTGATCATCCCATCAGAGAGATGTCCGTGCATTTTTAGCCCCTTCACACACTTGTCTTGTCCTCCTCATATCTTGCTCATCCTCCAATCAAGGCTTGAAATCCTTTAATTTGCTAGGCTGGGGGTGAAGTGTGTGGTATTTTATTATTAAGATGATGCTCTTGGCTGTGATGATGGCTTCTTCGGTGGTCGAACAGACTCGATGCGCTAACTAGATTTTGACGGATGGGGTAAACATTCCATTCCCACTATTATGTGGACAGGTACCTCGTACTTATGTGGGAAGGCTACATTGTTTTACTTGCTTGGGTGCATTGAGTCTGGCGTAAACTATTTCATTTAGTTATAACAGCAATGATTTTAAAAAGAAAGTTTGGGACAAGATTTAAAGAGGCTGGCCATAATATAAGCAATACAAACTTTGTATGAAATACAATTGTTAATTTTTTACCCAATTATTCCCTTTCAACATTGACCTACGTAACAAATAATTTGAACAGGAGTCAACCCAATATTTAGTCTTATCATTTGCATGTTATCATGTATGCAACACTTTGTTGGGGTCGTGTTCTGGTGAACTCAGACCCTGAAGCCAAATTCAGCTAAAACGCAAAACCAACCAAACTAACCAACAATCGACTTGACTCAAACAGTTGAAAGCGGATCAGAATGCCGAGTTCAGCTTGAAATTGAGTTTAGCAGTTTAACAATCAGTAAAACGAGTAAGAAATTAATTAACAAAACAAGTCACACCGTTTTCACGATTAATGGAATTCCTCCTCTCTTGGATGCTTACTTTGTTTTATGACTTTGAAACTTGGTGAGTTGAATGCTTGAGTAACTTTCAATAATATTATGCCCTTGCTTGCTGCACTGCATGTAAACTTGTATTACAAATTATATGGGCAAGTTACACAATCCATGACTGGGCTGTCCTCTACAAGGACTGGCAACGTAAATGGCATCTAGTTCATTTCATTCTTAGTTAGCTAGCTAGCCTGGAATTCTATTGGGTTGCATCTTCATTTTAAATGATTTTTGTTCAATTCCGTTAAAAGAAATGGAAACAATTTCCACTTGAGCTTGCACTAATTGAATTAGAATTTCTTGTATCCAGCTGCGAACTTTGAATTGATGAAGTACACTCAGTAAATGTCTGTCTGGTAACATCAGCCATGAAAATCACAAGAATTTCCATTGTTTTTGAAGGAACATTGCATTGCATGCATTTGACGCTTGCCCAATAAAACAATGGTTAGCAAGCATTCTGCTCCGGAATGAGTGAATCTGCTGGAATTTCTTGGACAGAATTAATTGTTGAATTTAAACAAGTCTCATTATATGCGGGTAGTGGGTTGAGTTGTACTGTTTGTGGTAACAGAGGCACAAAAAACAAAGGATGTATCACCAATTGTGACTCACAATTTGTGAGTGGATTGATGATCCAAGTACATCAAATGCTTAACTAACAATTAACACAAGTTTATAGAGGTTGCTTTACAAAAACAAGGGTACATAGAACGTGTAACCAACGGGCTAATTATCAACAAGATACATGACCAAGTCAAATTACAGGGGGTAGAGTTGTACGCATTTACCACCGCTGGGTAATCAATGATTAATTCCGACGTCAGGCTAGTTAAGAAAATAATGTTTTGTTGAAAGTTACCAATAGCTAACTAAATTCAAATGTGTTCCACAAACAACTAATGAAATAAGCAGAACTTTACTAACACACTTTGAAGCTCTTGCCAGAAAATTTGTAATGCATCCAAATTTCAATGTCGCTAATAATCTCGCATTGAACTTCTCGGTGAATCATCTTCATGCAACAAGTCAGAGAAGAATGCTGAAATGCTAACACCAAATGTAGCCATGTTTCATGATTTGGGTCGTATTTGTACGAGAATGTAAGTCAGTACTAAAATTATATCAAAATTGAATACAGCATTTGATTGAATGGGGCAACTGCACCTTCATAATTAGGAAGAGAATGCATATTGGAACAAGGCATGTTTGCAATCATTGCATTATTTTATGCAGCATCTAAAACACATTTCTACACTCCAACCAACCATGTAACCGTGAACTGCACCAACAATCCATTGCATTATTAAAGCACAGGAAGTGGGGAGGCGGTGTTTTGTTTAGTTGGTGCCATAAAACAGTCAAGCCACACATGCCACCGTTAAAGATCAAGTCCTAAAGAAAAGTGTTGGTCGGCAGTACTTTTTTATCACCTGGAAAATCACGCATTTCCTCAGTTATCCAATTGAGTAGTTGAACAATTTCCAGCAAAATTTTACCCAGAAATTCAGGACATTACAAATAAAAGTTTATTTATAATCTACGACTTTTTTGTTCGATCGACATCTTTAAACAAAGCATATTGCTCATGACCAAATAAATGTCACTGCTCTATTCCCAGCATACATGAACCTGATCTTTTTATCGTGATAGAATTATTACGCGATTAAAAATAACTGCCGTCGTTTAATCATGACAAAATTATTTTTCGGAATAAATTCCATATTTTACTAAATTATTCAACACAACTGCTTCTTCACTGCATGCGAGTTACATATTTTTTTAAACTACACAGCAAGCTTTGAATAAGGACTTGAGTAATAAATATCCAATTTCAAATACACTACATTGTAGTGATGCTTATCATTTCACACACCTACACAAAACTTGCATTTATTTCGTGTGAAACCCCGTAAAACTCAGACACCTTTCTCTCACTTTTGACTTAATTTTTAGACAGTCAAAATAAAAATGACTCCACGCATTCAATCCATCCGTCTGTCTGATCTCATCTGAAACAAAGGAAGTGCACTTCACCAAACTGAAGTCTGGGTGAAATTAAATGCAGTTTTTAGTCGAAACCTAAAAAAACCTTCCCTGCGTTTTTTCACAACTTCAAAATTAACACTACCGCTATAATTATAATTAAAAGTCTTGCCAGAAATGAAAGATATCTCGAACAAGTGTCAAACAAGTGGAGTGAGCTTTTCTTTGTGTCATGTCTATACTTCTATCTTCAAAACTTCAACTTTTCTCCCACTTCAGGCTCTAATTAATTGTTGGAATCGTGTAAATCCAAAAATCACGATTAGCTGAGTCTCCTCAGTTCTAAGGCATAAACTACCAAACAATCTTTAAAAGCTTTGCATTGTTAACTTGTTGTTTTTCACGGGTTTGTGTGAAAACGGTACGGTGTCATACTTTTTGATGAAACTGTTTTTGGGTCAAATAAGCTTTACGCCGCGGATTCATTCAGTAACAGAGTCTGTATTTCTGGGTGATAAATGCAGAGTCGGAAATTCCTTAAAATTAAAAAAAGAGTGAAATATCATCCGTTCTGGAACTGCGGAGATTTTCACACGCACATTTATCATCCCTTGATGTTGAACAGTCACAGGGAGGCCTTCAGTGTTAAGGCTCCTTTCGACACTGCGGTTGAAAAAGCTACAAGCAATGGGTTTAACACGATCCTCGGTTTTTTGGTACCGACACCGGTCCCTTGACTTGACTTGGTTTGTAACATAACTCCAGCAGAGGAATAACTAATGATACTCATTTTTCTATCGGTCTATCCAATCTAATCTCATTTCATGTATGGTTTGAATTTCAGACACACTTTAAATACAATCTTGCAGTCTGATACTCACTGGTGTGTATCTTAGCTTAAGAAATCATCATATCTTTCATTAACCAACTAATAAGTTCCAGATTGGTCTCTGAATGCATGTATGGTTACATATTTGCTTTGTTAATTTAAGGGGAGCAGCCAATATTAGATGTTGGAATCCTTACCGAAGATGTTAGCTCCAAAATAATTTTATGCTCCAAACACTAAAAAAACAACTCCTTCCCAAAAAAGAAACAATGTTACGTGCAATGCATAACCCGTAGGATAATAATCACCAAGTATGGACCAATTGTGCAGTACGTGGCGTACGTATTTTCTTCGGGATGTTCCCCCAATAATGAATTGGTGGGTTATAAGATGATTATTTATTGGTTTTTGAGCTCATTAAAGTTCCTCAGTGGAGCCAACTCAGGAGAATGGGTCGTACTTATATGAAGAATACTTATGGGTAGTTATTTCACTCTCTTTTTTCTTTCAACTATCAATAAATCCTGGTCAATGATATATTTAGCCTTTACCCTTTCCTGTCTTGTCTACCCACGTTTGTTTGTTTGCACTGCAGAGTAATTTATCCATGCACAGCTAATTAAAAGAAGTATGAGATGAATACTGTGAGTGGTTAAGGTCCAATGTTCTTAAACAAGTTGGTTGGAATGGAAGTATGGCGTCTAGTCGAAGTCGACACATACAAACAGACAACGTAATAAAAATGAATGTTTTTTAATAAATTATAAAAATTCCATAAATCCTGACATATTTATGCCATCCAGGGACAAGTATTTCAAGTGTGTATTATTTGTGGGAGAAGAATTGCCAAGCCAAACTAGTTTTGGTTTGATTTTATTTGAAATGAATCGATTCTCTAGTCCTATGCATGGGTTGTGCAAAGTCTAACCAAAATCGTGGCAATTTAACGACCAATCCAATACCAATATTCGCAACTTAGTGACGCCATTAATGCCCAAATCAGTCAGAGTCAGCAGAGAAACATGAGCAGATAGGGTGAAATTGGTCGTAAATTTCTCTCACCGGTATTTATTGCACATTTGCTCTGCCAATTACGATCCTGCTAACCAAGGCAAGTCAAACTAAATCAAACCAAAGAGGTGAAGTGGCTCCGTAGAATTTACAAGCGATACAATATTTCGAAATTCTCTGGCCGGTAGTTAAATTATATGGACAAAATACACTGCCCAGATGTGGATATTTGCTCTCAGATTGCAAATAGTTATTCAAATTGTTATTAAGCTGCCAATTTGAGACAAATTTACTACATTATTTACATAAAGAAACAGGTATCGAATTGAGTTTGGTTTTATTGAAATAATTTTATTGTCAATCCCGTACATTGTTGACTAACTAACTAAGTGGAATATCGAGGTTGCTTTTCAAAGTCACCATCTTTACGACCAGTCTTCATAAACTATTCAATAAACAAGACACATTTTATTATAACTTCTCTCCTTCCAAGGGCCAAATGGCATGTTATTTGACAATATCAATCAGAACAAGTTTAATAAAATATTAATTTCATGGTGGATATTACAACCGCCTCCGTTCCGGTCTGACACAAGTTTTACAAGTTGTTCAATAATACGCTGCATAAAATACGCCTTCACTCCGTTAAGGGGTGACCAAAATGTCTGCAAATTCCATCTCCCGTTTCCGCATCCTTGCCGAAATGGCTATGAACCTTGTCACATTTAAACTGTCCACATTACACTAAATAATCGTAATTAAACTGCTCAGCCCGCTCCCTTCTTAAAAAAGTCATTGACAATCCAGGTATAAAGTTAACGGCCACAAGGTCTCATTAAGATGAGGAGATTTACGTAATTTAAGCCGTGTGCTTAACACCAGTAACCGGTAGGAGTGGAGTGCATAAAAATTAAGTAACAAAAAAACTCCCGTCCCATAGTTGAACCTTATTAAGACTCTTCAGTAACTGAAGTTCAGTTTGTGGACAGTTGTCACTTTCCTCGTTCAATCCGCAATTTCAACATTTTAATTCGTGTCTACTATGTTGGTTAGGGCAAGCATTAAATTTGACTTTGTTTGTTCAAATGATCCGGAATAAGTCGTTTACTTACTGAATTCAGTTGAGGCTGAGTAGTCAAGATCTTTATCATAATTCCAGTTGGCCCATCCTAAACAAGGAAACTCTTAAATATAATTCTGATGTCCATATACATAACCCTTGTTTGTAGCATGGTTGACTGACCAGACCACTAATAATTGTTGGTTAGTTGAATGGGTGGAGGTGTCTTGGGCTGTCGTGTCGTATTTAATCCTATTAACTCGATATTTATGTTATGGGTTCATTGCTATTTATTTACCTACTTTTAATTCCAAGTAGCAGATTCTTCATAGGGATGGATGGTCATTGCAGATTATGTACTTGTTCTTAAAGTCAAACCAGGTCATAAACTTGGGACTAACTGCCACCAAATTAGGGAGACATGGTAGTAGTAGGAAGTAGGAAACATGGAATGACAATAACACAAACTGCTTGGTTGGTCTGGATGGAAAGAAATTAAATGATGCGATTACAAAAAGAATTTTAATTGAGATTTTATGCTGGATAAGTATTTTGTTGAGATACTGTCCTACTTGGTAGAGAAACTAGGAAATTATAAAATTCTCTGGGAGATTGCTCACTAATTTCTACTTTCACTAATAATCAGCAATTCCAGAAAACATTACGATTTACGATTTAAAATGCACACCGACGACAATGACCAAACGGTATCCCGCAAGTAATGTCATGTCGTCGTCCATACCGCTGTAGTGTGTCTTCCTTATTATTCCTTACAAAGGTAACAACTTGATCTAAGCTTTATCTCGGAACAAAAGAGTGACTCTAAACAATAAAGAGTTGCACAAGCCAATCTCTTGTTCTTTTCTAAAAAAATCCTGGAAGAAACTATCCTACAATAGAGATTACGAGTGATGTGAATATCCATAATCAATAGATCCACTTCACCAAGTGAGGTGAATCACTATTCTATTGTTGCCTAGTCAGTCAGAAACAAATGATGCGTTGAGCCCGACAGCCCGTCGATCCTTCCTTTATAAACTTCACGCAGGCATTGTATTCTTTTCTAATCCTCTTGGTCTTTGGGCAACCAACTTAAAAAGTTGTTGCTTGCTAGTACAGTGAGTGGGTCATGATAACAAAATTAATGATGTGTCCATTAAAAACAATAAAGTCTCGTGAGGTGCAAGATGTGGACATGGTTTGAATTTTGAAACTCTGTTGAGTTCCGTGGTATATTGTGTACTGGCAGCGAGGATAATGATGATGTCCGATATTTTAACGAACATCAACCTATAACCGACTCACTAAGTTACTTATAAGTTAGTAAGGCAGGGATATAACAACATTTGTAGAAAAATAAGTAAGGCATTTGGTTTTACAATGATTAAAAGAAATGAAGTGAGTTTTGGCATGGTAGAAATAAAATACATGTTACTCCAAGTATTCATTTCCTATATTTCTCTTTATGATAAAATAATGCCTTGCAGTCACGGAAAAAAGAGATAAAAACCAATTTACTCGGATACTCCAATCAGTCTGTGGATGGATATTTACGAATTTTATGGAATATTGCACCTTGCGTGGAAGACCATGCAGACTGGAACCAAATAAATGCGTAGCTTTACTTAGCAATTCGGCTAAAAAAATCCAATATTTTTATTGTTTAGCTTTAGCTTAGTTGGAATTTCGCCACATTGCCAAAGGCGGAAGTTATTGACCAAATTGGAGAAAGTGTGTGGTACTTTTACACTATTATCTTTCCCTGTTCCATTTCATATCACATGTTTACAAACAAGGTTCGTTTAATTTTAATCAAGTCGAGGAAAGTTGGACACGCCAAGCCACAAATATTGTGGAAATATCAATTCAATATTTTCACCGTAGAATGGAGCACGACACACAAGAAAAGAAAGTTTTGATTTAGTAGTGGCGATAACTTGCATAAATGTTTTTCTCAGGAAATAAAACCACGAAATGAAGCCAGGTGGGCAGACCAATTGTGCGCTTCGATATAGTATAAAGTTAGGTAGATTGAATTCAATCAGTAAATGAAGGAAATTGTTACTGTTACACTACAACTAACTTTCTCGTGATATGAACAATTGGTTTTGTGGCAAAGAGAAAGTTGTTGAGAATACATTTTCGATCTCATTCACCCACTCCTTTGGAATGAAAACAAAATTGCAAATTCGTGTGAGTTGAGTGAATGAGCTGAGAAAGTGTCATAAATTACTGCTAGCTGTAGTTATCTTGAGATGAAATCATAGTGTGCTACCTTATCCAATACATGAACGGGAGGAATTTGCATTACTATTTATTAGTGTGGGTGAAAATACCAGAAGAAAAACAGAAATGGTGTTTTCACTCAAGCAGGTAAAATGCTTTCTTCGATTTCACTCCAAATTTTAGGAGAACAGGAAATATTTTGTTACGTGGGTTGGCAGCTCACTTAGCCTTGATTAGATCTGCAAATGTAAAATGCGTATACGATTCGTATGAGATGGAGAGCTAGAAAATTTTAGAGGTAGAGAATGCTAGTCAACCTGCGAAAAAGTTTTAAAACTTTTGATTCGTGAAACGTGCTAAGACAACATATGCAGTAGATCTGCATACTAGACAATTCCGTACCTTACCTTTTATTAATAAGACATCTCAACGAGTCATGATGATCGGAAAGGCAGCAATCAAACTGGATTCAAGAACAGTTGCCCAGTTTTAGACACGGACATGATATTATGATGTGGACGTTCACAAATATTTTTGGAATATTGACAAATCTAAAATCCATTATTTGTTACAAAACCAAATAATTATTTTTCTAAGGCCGAGATCACGCATTCGAACACGAATTTCATAAAATATATGGATAGCCTCCAATTTTCTGACTTGCCTTACTCCTTTACTTACAAAGCATCAACCAACTAAAAAAGCACAACCAAGCCTGGAATTAGTGACTACTTAATAAGAAGATAAAAGGCTTGTTACAACCCATCACGGCACTGGCGTTTTTTATAAGTCTCCGTCCGTCTTCTCCTATCCTAGTGAATGAAAGATTACATCAAAGTGCTGGCCCATCATGCCACTAATAAGCCACAAAAGTGTTTTTTTGCAGAAGCTGAAACCACCTACGACCGAAATCCTATTTTATTTCGACATCGTCCGACTCAATCAGATTCAATTCGAGAGCAGTAATAATCTTCTTTTGGTTAGTTGTTTCTTTACAAAAACTAACACACGTACAAAACATACAAAGCTTAATAAGTATGTTGGCAAGTAAGTTGTGGAAAGACTAACAAGCTCTTCATTACCTGGTTATTTTGTTGGACTGCTTTTCCTAATATCACATGAGTAAGCAAAGGGGGAAGAAAATAAGATGCCAAACAAAAGTACAAATAAATAAACTGCTTCAAAGCAACGTAAACTAATACTGCAAGCTCACTAGATTCCCAAAATCCATAATGCGTCAGATAATCACGTATATCGCGCCTCGAAATT
>JAAXNX010000408.1:0-30735 GCA_036491905.1 Folsomia manolachei
TTTTGGTTAAAAGACAAGTGTGCAAGACAAGCATGTACATTGGCCTTGTTATTTTACAATTTACAGTTTTAGTTTGATTTTCATTTTATAAACTTTTTTTCGGTGTACATCAAGCAGTGAACTTTCTCCAAAACGACTAAAGTGACAGTCAGAAAAGTTGATAAAGAGTGAACGATGCTGCTCAAGTTAAGAGACTCTGCAGGAAGTAGGGATGCACATCAGTTGGTAAAATGGTCTAAATTGGACTTTACACTGGATAACATACAGAGGTTGAATTGGGAAAGCACCCGTGGGACGGATTAAGTGGAAAATGTCAGACTCTCTGCAGTCCATCTAAAACTTTGGAAATGGAACCTGCCCAGTCCAATATACGCTCACTTCCGTTTTTTTATATTACTAGGGAGGCACTTTTATGAGAGCAACTTGTCGCAATTTTATAGAAAAACCTAAATTCTTTCAGGTTTACTTTCTTTTTATTCCCTCAAGAATGAAAAAGATTAGAAGCAAAAGTTGTGTGGGAGTAGAATCATTGTTTTCTTTTACCTCTCTCCCAGTACCCTGTAAAATGAAGAAATTGAGGAATAACTTTCACCTGATGTAATATTTGTATGTTTACTTTTTTGGTATTTTATCAAAGTCGTTCCGAGTCTAAACAAGTTCAGCATGCAACACCCACGACATGCCACATGCAATTTGTGTTACTTAACACATTTGTTAGATAAAATGGAATTTACGGAATAAAGAGTCTCTCCGGGCCTGTTGCCATCCACTCTTTAGGATAACGTGGTGTGTGCAATTTGAAAATAAAACAATGCTTCCCTAGGGAGGAAAGGGGAGAATTTGTTTTTTAACAAATGGCGAGTAAGTAATGTCTTAATTTGGTGGCGGCATACAGCCAACGTGAACAGTTTCATCATATAAAGAAAATCACAACTTTCTCTCTGACTTTGGTATTGTATTACTTTTTTCCTTGTGTTCCGACAGTACACAGTAATCGCGTGTCTTACAAAAAACCGGATTTAGTTTTATACTATGGGGGTAACTCATTTCCTTCCTTTCACTTACAACTTATTTCCTCTGTGTTTTTTTCATTTATTTGTTAGTTTGTTGCTCAGTTATTGCATAGGCATGTCTGGTCAAGATCAAACGCAAAAGCTGAGCTGTAACTACTTTTTTTAAGCATATTCATGTAATTTTGTTAGGGGAAATATTTGGTTGTATTTCTCTGCCACATTAAATACTTGTTGAAATAGAACAAAATTTATCATGATTTAGGTTACCACGTCATCTTCTAGTTGCAGTAATGTTTTTCAAGTTGTAGAATTCCGCAAAAGATACAAAAATGACTGAAACACAAGAAATTTGTCAAACCCGAATCCAACAGATTTCTTTACATTCCAAGATTTAAACGTGATTGACATGTGTCTTTGTCTTGAAAAAATTCAGATTAAAACTAGCTGGGATGGCGACAACCCAACGCGATATGACACGTCAACAGATAAAGCCCTTCCTTTACTTTTTTATCACTACAATCTACCCGTGGGAGAGTGGTAGTGACATTTTTGATCAAATGCCAATCTTCCTCCAAGAGAATGCTCCATTTCTTCGTCGGCTCTCTAATAATTCATGACACATTACAAGATTTACAACTTGCACTCAATTCACTTTCCGTCTAGCAGCTACCTTTTGTTATTTCCACTTATAACATAGCCTATCCAAGTTAATGCTCTTTTATGTCAGTCAGCCAGTTATTATTGCGGGCACATGCTGTAAAACAAATGACTTACTTCCTGCGAATGTACTGCCATGAACTGTATCATGTAAATGCCTCAAATTTTCGTGGTCATTAAGAAGTTATATGTTTTCTTTAAGTTGACTTAGTTTAACTCAACACATTGACGAGATTCATCTTTTGTTAGGTTAGTGAATCACAACCTGAGTGTGGCATTACAATTTTCACACCGTCAGCTCATTTTTTGCCAGAAATAGTAGGTCGGTCGGAATGGAGTGGGGCCGAGTGCCAAAGCCGGAGAGCTTTATATTTAATTCCTTCCTGTCAAATGGAGTGAGGCGACAATTATGTGACGAATATGCTAATGGTTGGGATGAAGAAATCTGAATTTGATATTTAATTTTCCCTTGTAATGAAAGTTTTGCATAGGATTTGAAGCAAGGAAAAGAGTTATGCGAAACAATTCCGTAATTTGATTCAAGATTTCTCAATATGGATGAATTTTATGTAATTAAGAACACGATTTCACTTACTTACATTGTTTTAACAACCTTATTTTATAAGTCAAAGAATAGTGAAGAAAGTTGTCCCTTCATTTAACTAAACTGACTTGGGAACTAAACTGACTTTGTTTGTAAATGAAAATACTAGCCAATCAACAAGTAAATATCTAAAATTCCTTATTTCTTCAATTTCAGGTGGTCCTTGTGTTTAAACTCAGTATTGCATCATTGGTGATATATTTCGTAGACGCTTCCTCGTAAGTAAAATATCTTCATGAAAAACACTCTAAAACTAATATCGCCTTCTCAGTCATCAGTCCAATCTTTGTCTCTAAACAATACATTTTCCTTCTCAATTTCAGTGTGGGAGTAGAAAAATGCCAAGAGTGGAGCAAGAATGTGACGCAGCAGATTGATTTAGCATTCAACATATTTTTCATGGTCTACTTTATTCATTAGGGTAAGTCCACTCCACACCTTCATCCCATTTACCAATTCCTCCACTTTCTTTACTTTCTCCGACTCACTTTCTTCGCCAACTTTGCCCTTTTGAGTCATCTTCGTAATTTTGTAATATGCTCTGCCCACAATCATTAACTCCCAACTCCTTACTTTGGATGAAGGACAAACTGAACTGTGGTATCCTTCATTGATTTTCGATTAGCACGTAGGTCTGATTGCAGAATAGCGGAGAGTTCCACTCTGTTATTATCGTCCACCAAAAGCATTGCTATCAAAGCAAGGTTTCTCCAAAAGGAATTTTGATCGATACGGATAATTTTGGAAAGTGGGCTAGATAGATATTTACGACATAAAACCGATAAAAGATAAATATGATGGAGATTGGTCCATTCAATATAACAGAAGGAAGACTGTGGTCATTTTGTAAATTGGCTGCTGAATCTTAAAGATTGACCTTATTTCCACAGTTTATAGCAGCATCGGATAAATTGTGGTTCATGTTGGAGATGTACTCGTTCGTGGACTACTTTACAATTCCTCCGTCCTTTGTGTCCATTTATTTGGATAGAACATGGATTGGGCTTCGATTTCTTCGTGCCCTTCGTCTAATGACCGTTCCTGACATCCTCCAATATCTCAATGTTCTCAAAACATCCAGCTCAATCAGACTCGCTCAGCTTGTGTCCATTTTTATCTCGGTTTGGCTCACTGCTGCAGGGATTATCCATTTGGTAAGTAAAATACATTCAATATTTTTTGTCTTTTTGACATTTTCTACTTGATATTTTAAGAAAACATGAAATTTTCATCTAAAAATGCGTTTAAAGCCAATACTGCAATAAAAGCCAAAGTGAAAGTAACAGAGAAAGCAGGATATGACAGCCTCTAATTAGTGAAAATCTATTACTTGTGCATGCCATGCATCCAGTCCTAGTATGATGCTCTTTAATCCCGAATTCATCCACTCCCAATTTTGACACCCTCGACAGAGAAAGCTAGCTTTCTTTTTTTTCCTTTTCTAAGCGTACTTAATTAAGGCTTAATTAGTATTCTATTCCGACATTTGGCAAGGTTTCCTCCTAGTCTTAACAAAACTAATCCACTCGAATTCAAACTCTTGGCATTGCTCCGTTTTCCTTTTCTCAACTTTCTCCGACTCCCGTCGTATTCATTCATTCACGTAATTTGCATTTCTTAGTTTTGCCAACTGACAAATGAAATTAGTAAAATTTACTTGAACAAATCATGCACAACATGGTTGATTCTGGAATGATTAAATTAAATTTGGAATCTAAATTCAGGACAAAATATTGTTTACCATTTCATTTGAATTTAATGAAATTTATTTCAGTTGGAGAATTCTGGAGATCCCTTAGACTTTGAGAATCCCCATAGGTATGTTATTTATAATTGCTAAAATTAAATAGTAATTTTTAGCTGATTAATGGGAACAACCTGAGATTGATGAAGACTATACTAATGAGTGACTGGTTCCGTTGACACAAATTAAGTGCACCTGATTTCTTGACATTATACATACTTTAAATTGTTGTGGAACGAGAGAATTGCTGGTGGTCATATGGTAAGAATGTCTCCGACCCGTCTTCATTTTTGATTGGAAATGTGATCTGGATGTNATTTTTGATTGGAAATGTGATCTGGATGTCATTGTAGAAGTCGGCTGCCCCATTAATTGCAATAGCGTGATTGGAGAATCCTACGCGGAAGGCAATACGAATATCTTCCGGTGTTAGTCCTGAATTTATTCCTTGCTTCACTTCCGTTCGTTGATTCAAGAATTTCCATTGCATTCTCATATCGTCATCATCCGTCCCGTTTTGGGCAGCTGCGGCATACTGTGATTTTATTTCATATAGATTAGTCCTGAATCACAATTTATAATTCAAAAATTAAGCTAGATACTTACTGTCATGAATGACTCCCATTTCAGAGCTGTATACTCATCAACTGGAACGTCCTAGAACATGGAAAGTAGTTGATTTATCTAATAAAGGGTTTCAACACCTTAATAATAAGTGAAGATAGTGATATACATTAAGATAAGCCATGTATTTTGGTCTCCCATTCTCATCCTTCTCTTTGAGCATTCGTCCAACAACGGAAATGGTTTTTCCATCATTTGTTGCAACGAAATGAATTGGACACGCTCCTTTTTCCTTGCTTGTTCCAATGTACTGGAATGCAGTAATGGCAGGGTTGTTGGCGTTCTTGATTACAAAGGAGCTAAACAGGGGGGATTTTGCTTCAAATGGGACAAGAACAATAATGTTCTTGTAGTAGAGGGGGGAAGCCGCATTCCTTTGGTTTATGGCTGTGGTCACAAAATCCTCCTCCTTCTCATTTATAGGGAGCTCCTGGGTAAGGGATCCTCTGAAAACTTCCAGCTGTTTTTCTCCTTTGAAGAACGATCCAATTTGCTTTTTTTTGCTCGAACGCATGGCACTCTCCCTGGCCGCAGTTATTATGGCTTGGGCCCTACGATAATTTTAATTTTTATAATACTTAATCAAACTACTTATATTTTTGCACTACTTACTTTGCTGGGTCTGGATTATGGAAGCGGGATTTGTGGGTTCTCAGGGCTCTACGGGTTGTACAAAGGGCACTCACACCCTTCAACAGGGCATGCCACTGTCTTATTTAGCGTACTCGTTTTCCATAGTCTCTTAAGTTTTCGAGGGATGAAGGTATCCATTGTAGTGTTTGAATCAGATGGATCAGAACTTAAAGTGGCAACTCCTCCCCTCGACCCGTTGTTTAGCGAGATACTGCTGGATCTTCCGCGCTTTGGACCGTTGGTTGCTGTAAAAACATACACATTAATATTATTAATATTATTAATAGTTTCCCTTAATTCTAACAAGGATTTTTTACCTGAATATCTCTCCAAGGCGGCGGAACGCACACGTTGACTTCTTCTAAATGGAACGACACAACTTTCTGACGGGTGCGCCACTGACTCAACCCGAAGGGAATCAAACTGAATGTGCCCTAACAAGGGCAGTTTTTTGCCCCCACCTCCTTGAGGCTGACCTGAGGGGGGCTTTTTAGTCTTTCCAGCCTCTCTCTTCATTTTGTTCCAGTTAATAAATACAAAAATAAATAAAAAAAAGATAAATAAAAAATAAAAAAAGATAATAAAAAAATAAATAAAAAAATAAATAAAAATAAATAAACAAAATCACAAAAAAACGAAAACACCACAACTACTCCGTCTTCCACAACTACTCCGTCCACATCAATAAAAAGTCTAAAAAAAAGCCGGAAAGTTCACGGAAATTAAATAAAAATTGGAGAAAAATTTAGAGAGATCTGCTCGACATAAACAAAGAACGGCAAAGAAACTTTTTATTTGCCACTCGCGCTTCAAACTTTTTGTCTCACTTTACTCGATTAATGCAAACGACGAAATTTATATCTAGCAATCCCGAGACTGGTTAAGGCGGAATTTGTTCCTTGTGATAGACTCGAGCTCACACTTGGATTCCCGATGGGATTTGCGGTCATTGTGGACATTATTAGTAGCTTTAGCGTACTTATGTGATCACTTTGTCCGTCCGTCTGTCACATCCATAACTTTTGAACGGCTTAACATTTTTCAAATCTGACTTCGGATATGAAACCCTAAGGTCCCAGGCAGGTGCTATTTGGATTCGTCGACGGTCATGCGTTTACGACCTGTGTCGCAGGTCACGAAATTTTTAAATATCAACATAGGTCATATGGGGTATCATTGGAAAGATATGGTCAAGGGCTATAGCTGGGTTTAGGTCTTCCGCGCGGTCCGTGACCTTAAACACGGTCAAAATGTCGAAAACGTCAAAAATTCGACAAAACATGTTATGGTGCCAAACAAGAGGCAGTATCAAAACAGGCTCATATAACACTACATGAAGGTCGCTGGGCACACCCCCTGACCCTGGGGGGCTTCCCGCGCTTCTGGGGCAGTGTGAGATGTTTACAATTCAGTCACTGAGTCATCGAGGATCATTTTGACAGCTATTGTAGTATTCGAATCAGATGGAGAGTTGTTGTTCTTTATTTTTTGAAGCACGTTAATGGTGATTTTTTTTCTTTGCTCAGAGATCTCTTACTGGACATGTGTGTATTTTCTCATCGTAACAATGTCCACGGTAGGATATGGAGATGTTTATTGCACAACCGTCCTAGGAAGGACTTTCCTTGTCTTCTTCCTTCTCGTGGGTTTGGTAAGTTTTTGAAAATTTTATTTTGTTAAAACAATAGTAATTGAAGGAGTTAATTATTTTCAATGGGTAATTCATTTAAATTTTGAAATGTGGCAATTATTTTCCAAAAGAGAAAGTCGAATTGCATTGACTTAAAAGTTCTTAAGGAAATCAAAGTATTTGTAGTAGCGATGTCAGCCAACCAGTCAGATTGGTTCGTTAATAATTTATCGTTTTTCTGTCATTCGAACAATGGTTATCACGGCATGTTTGTCTAGTATAAGTTGCCACATTGTCATACACAGGACTGGACCGTATTTTTTGTTTTTGTAAAACTAAAGATTTTTGAATGTGTAAAAAGCTACCTATCACGATTTACTTTAACACAGAGCTACAAACCAAAAAATGTAGCATATCCGGTCCATCAAAAATAAATACTTCATAAATGTAGGTGTTGTTTGGTTTGTTAAAATCGGACTTGTTGTCATTCATGTTTTATGTGATTTTTAAATTCATACTTAAAAAGCTTACTGGCTAAAGTTTAATTACAAGGTTAATTTTTCGCCAGGTAAAAAAACTATTAGATTTTTGTAGACAAAGCTGTAAATGTGGTGTTTTTACAATTTATAAGTGTTGTGTGCTATTCTGTGATGTCATGCTATTTAAAATTACGCAATTATATCCATAAATTAAACCGTTAGTTATAGAAGTCCATCACTTACATTATACAAATGATTGAATTCACTTAAAAATATGGTTTTGTTCTTTTTTTATTTTCTGCTTGAAAAACACTAGGCAGTCTTTGCCTCATGGATACCCGTACGTTCTTATTTTAGCTATTGATCCTTTAAGAATTAATTACTTAGTAATTATTATTCATTAATAGTATAAATTATTACCAGGAAATTACGGAGATTTTAGGAAATCGACCCAAATATGGTGGGTCCTATAAAAAGGAAGGGGGACGAAGGTTAGAACACAATTGTCATTTCCTTTTCTGTGTATGTAGTGACGATTTTTTAGTCAGATATTTTCATATCGTCTACTCTGTAGTTACTTAATGAGTCAATTATCCATTAAGATTTGTACAAGATACAAATTCTTCATTGCCAATCATTCTAATATTAAAGACACGATCCACCCACACCCATAAATACCCACTAACAAAAACTGCTTCGTAATTAATGGAATTATTCACTAATTTTTTGAGAAGCAAGCAAATTAATCAGTTAATCAACAACTGTGTGTCTTAGCAAACTGTGCTCAGCACAGGCATATTTTTATTCCTACATTTGCACTGGTACACGACCACGACCATTATAAAAATTGACAGGAGAAAGCTTCGCAAAATGTTTGCCAATTTTTCCCACTGCCTCGCAGTAGAAAAAGTATGTAGAGTTGCTAAAATAATACTAGAATTATTTGAGTAGTAAGCTTTAACTTATGTAGAGCAAAACTTTTCAGAAAACTTTTTGAAAATATTTTGATTTTACTACAACGCCAGCTAAGCAAAGCTCAGCCAACATTTTGCAATTTTAATAACTTTTCCAACTCTAGGCCTTGTTCTTAGTTATTTTGTAATTAATACTAGATTATTAGTGCTGCCGTAATTTTTGTCCAAGCACTACCACACATTTCATGAGATTTTAGAAAATTTCAAGAAATCAGAGGCCAAATATTTATACCAGATTTTGAGACAGTTTTGAAGGATTTCGCTTTTTTTTAAAGATTTCCAAGTTTTTGAATGAATGCATGCAAATTTGACAGAGTTGTTTGTTGTTGGCACACGTTTGTACCAAAAATATTGCAATAAATACTTTGCATTTGCATGTCTAGAGTAATATGTACTGATTTTTGTGGGATGGTATTGCTACTGCACAAATTAGACGCACCCTTAATAATTAAGTCTACATTTATCTCACTTGTTAAACATTAATAAACTTATTCAACTAATTAATTAACTAATTAAACGAGTTACTAAGTACTAACATTAATGCATACAATTCATGACAATTTCCGGCTACTTAATACATGGCGAAGCTATTTTATTACTTCGCATTTAATTTACATTTTATCCATTAATATTAATATTTACTCGTACTATAAGCTATGCCTTTTTTGTATTTTTATTTGTTTCCTATTATTTATTACAATAAATCATAGGCTGTTTGGCTGACCGCAGTAAGAGTACTTTTTAAGGATAAAATTACGTGAATGCAAATTTCTAAAAAATCCATTGCAAATTGCCAATTCTTGCCCATGAATGAAGTTAAAAAAACATTAACAAATATTGGAATGGCAGTTGTAAGTTTACTAAAATGAATATTTTTTCCTCATCCCATAGGCCATCTTCGCTTCATGCATCCCGGTTGGTTCTATATTACTGCGGCAATTTTTGCAAAAAAAATTTATAAATCAATTCTTTTTTATAATCAAAATATCAAATTAGGAAATCATCGATTTAATCGGTAGTAGGCCAAAGTATGGTGGCACCTTGAAAAACGAACGGGGAAGAAGGTTAGCACACTCTTTCATAAAATGTTTTGCGTTGTTTTTATTTTAATTTTATTAAACAAATAGTCAAATTGTATGTTAACAACACTACCAAGAAGTAACTCATTAATCCTTCACTACTGTCCTGTAGACAAGTATTTTATAAACCCTGTAAAATGCTCTTAACTTGAGTCACCAAATATACCAGACACCAATTTAAATACCAAATCATTCACATGCGAGTCTTTGTCCAGAAATAAATGTGCTGTTTTCCTTTAGAATTTGTTTTAAAACTTTCTTCTAGATAAATCTGTCACTATTCGTGCTGTTGCTTTTTATTCGTATTCTTCTCGCACTTGGATATTTGTGCCTTTATTGCATGCTACTTTTTGTTGAGAACACTAAATACTCTTTTTTACTTTCTCTCCGATCTTATGCAGTTTACTATGTGTATTGGTCCGCTTGAATGTTACTGCACTGATATTACATTCAAAAAAAAAGTTATACCATCCACAAAAATGTGCAGACAGAGTAGTAGTGGTAAAAGTTTTGGTGAGCTGAAATGTATTGAGTCCGTACAGTAAAGTATTCTTAGACATTTAATGAATATCTTGTAAACAGCAGATTTGTTCATGTTCTGCATATCGTTACTGGGTAGTTTTGTAACGTAACCGAGTAGTTTTGGTTTGTCGTTGGTAATACTTTCTGTAAGTATGGCACTTGGAATTGTTTGATTAGCTGTAAAGTAATGTTGGTTGTGTTCTTTAAATGACTATTTTTAAGCTTTTCAAAAAAGTTAGGTCAGAACGGTTAGGATAATTTTGGTAGGAGTTGCACAACTGTACACTTTTAGAAATCAGATGATAACTCAAAAATGAGTGATAGTCATTCACGCATAAATAAAAAGCTGAGGAAAATGATTTCATTTACAACACTTGCTTTCACTCACTATTGTCAATTTCTGAAATTATTTAGTAGCCTTTCTTTTTAATCCTTTATTTTACTAATTAAAATTGTAGATTAATAATGTATTTAGACTCTGCTTGCTTAATGCTTAAATCCTGTCAATCTCCAAGTTACCTTTCTCCACTTCCTTCCCATCCAACAAACAACATTACAATGTTTCATTGTGTCACAAACATCATTAAAACACAACTGTACTAACACTCCCCTTATTACTACATCATGACATGTTTCCCTTAAATGTCACCCACTCACCTTGTACACTGTAAGATTTCAGACAAACTGTCAAAATAAATTTCTTTGTTTCCTGTAAAACACACGTTTTTTGTCTTGCAAACAAAAAGTTGAGGACTTTTAAAATTATAAGGAACTTTACATTAACAATGAATCACTTTTCAATCAAGTTCCTCAATTTTTTGTTGTGTTATTATTATTTTAGTTATATTTGTAAAATAGCAAGCTTGAATAAAAAAAACTAATTGAATTTTACTTGAATGTGTGAAATAGACACATCGTCGTGTGCGGCCATATTACTTACGAATCCGTATCTCACTTCTTAAAAGACTTTCTCCACGAGGACCGAGAAGATGTGGATGTAGAAGTTGTGTTTCTTCATAGGTAAGAAATATCCAAACTTTCTCCTGTCTTTATTAATGAATAACTTTAATCACATCTAACACAACTATTTAACATACACTAACTATTTAACGGAACGGTCTATATGAAGTTAATCATAAGTGAATTGCCAACTATTTATCTATCCATGGCATAACTTTCCTACTAGCACTAACATTCTTAACCCAACTACTTAATTTCATACAAAATTGTTCAGAAAATGGGAAAAATATTAAATGATCATTAACAAAACTGCGATTTTTTCTGCGATTAGAAAAGAGCCCGATTTGGAATTGGGTTAGTATTTGGACCATATTTAAATAAAATTATATCAAATTAAATTCAATAATTATGATATATTAAATTCAAATTTGGAATTAGAGGGATTGTTGAAGCGTCACTACACGACAGTCAAATTTTTCCAAGGCTCAATGATGAGTTCTGGTGATTTATGTCGAGTAAAGGTTAGTTAGGAGAGTTATACTAGTTACTAAATTAAAAATTTATTATCTTGCCCAATATTTTATTAAACTGCTTAAACCATAATTCAATGAATTAACCCACTTTTGTTGCTGTAAAGTTTGAACTTTCTAACCCCCCTTTAATATTCCTAACATGCAACTTTTTTTATTGTTTTAGTATCAATATCCAATTATCCTTCAAGTCATATAATATTTAGTAATAGCAAATTATCTAATTTAGCTCTACTCTACTGCTTCTAGTAATATATTACCCCTACAGATCATTTACTTTGTTAAGCTCCTGCAAATTGAAGTTGGGAACTTATTTCGGAATTATTTTTAATTTGTGGCATTCCTTAATTGGCATACATTATTACCGTTAATTGGCTCTTAATTAGAATGTATGTGATCAATTATTCAGCGCTTACACAAATATTCTTGTATTGTTAAATACTAACTCAACTCCGTTCATTTTCAATTTCTTTATACTTACTTTACTTGATACCGACAATTGACCTTCGAGGTACTACTATCGGGAAACTTTATAAACCTTAGTTTGTAGATTGAAATGAATATATCCGAAGTCTCTAAAACACAATTACTGGTAAAATGATTTCCAATAAAACACAAATTTACACGCATTCATTCGGAGAAAGTCACACGCACAATAAAATACACTTTTTTTTATAATAAAACCGTTTTGAACCTTAGAAAGAATCCCGACTTAGAACTGGAGGGACTGTTTAAAAGGCATTTCACTACTGTGGAGTTTTTTCAAGGAACAATTATGAGCCCCATCGACTTACAAAGGGTTAAGGTAAACAACACGCTCAATGAGTAAATGTGATGTGTTAAATGTTCGCAGTTATACGTGCGTTACTGACTGTTTTCGCAAGTTCAACAATGCCACGCCTTCCAATTGGCAAATACTGCTGAAGGAAAATTATTTCTTTACAAAATGCACATTTCCGAGGATAACGCATTAGACATCCGCAGCTATTTAGTGTTGAACATTTCACAACAGTGCTATATATGTCGTGAATTTCGTGTCGTGCTAATTAAAATCCCCACTCGTAATGTTTTTATTAGATGTCCCTTTGCTACTTACACAAAGTAATTACAATGCAGCAAAAAAACGCAACTTACATTTGATGTACACAATCCATTGCAACCGTTTGGGATATTGACAAAAAAAACTCTATTGTTGTTTCCCTAAATGTGGTTTAGTTTTCTAGCCTTAAATTTGTCATCAACTGCGAATAAATGTATAACAGGTCCAGCTATTCCTACATTTAAAGTGACCTTACTTGTCTGATTTCATTTGATGAGAAGCATCATAAATAGAATGCAAATAAATGAAATCATGATTTACAACTGGACACATTTCTAAAAAAAAGTATAAGTGACAATAATTTATTCAAAATTCAAAAAGCCAAATTCCAGATGGAAAGACAAAAGAGAAAGTTTCAAGACATTTTAGTATTTTTATTAGAAAGGGACGCTCCTGAGATTTTATAAAAGATTATATAAACCAGAGTAAAATTAGTAAAACAAAAAGTTTGCCATTTTGAATTATGAAGGAAGAACACAATTTACATAAAATAGGTACGTTTTCATCCACTCAGCAACAAAGTTTGGAGAAAGTTGTTTGTCGGTGCACAAATCTAATCTTGTCGAGATTAGGCAGATAGTTTTTAACCACAGCCATTGTCTTGGTTGACGTTGATTGATCTCTGTAATTTCATGCATTCCTTTACTTTAGTTCTTACCTTCGTTCCAATCCCAATCTGGGATGAACTAATGTAATTCGTAGAGAAAGTAAGGGAGCAACCCTACGACGGTAATGATTCTCAGCAAAGTAGTTACTTATCCCTCGGAGGAAATGGACCAAAAAAATCTAGGGCGGTAGAGATGTTGTAAGAGTCTCGAAGTTTTTTTGGGATTATGAGATGTGATAAAAAGAAGAGCATCATTTTGAGAAGTTGAGCCGAGGACGAAAAGTTGTGAGACATTTTTGACACACTAATTTTTCATGAAGAAAGAAACCTAGGGTAAACTGTACATTAAAACTTTTAACATGATGAAGAAGTGCATTTTTTGACAACTAAATTGTAAGAAAAGAAACAATTCGTCTCCTTGTTTATCCTTTTGCATGAAAATTATTCACTTTCTTTTATAAGTGACAATTTCTTCAAAATATTTTCATTTCCATTTTCAAATCTCATTTCTTCCTAACACTTTGAAACCGCTTTAACATCACGCTTAGCTTGTAATGTAAGGTTATTCGCACCATGAACTAACTGCTATTTGTAGTTTGTGCTCTTAAGCCGCTTAATGTTAATGTATTGGCAAAGTTTTGTCTTAGCTAATAAAAATATACGCACACGTTCTGCTGGCTTGCTTGTGATCTAGATTTGAAAAGCAGTTAAAAAAAGTTTATTTTTAATAACACTTTGATTTAATGTTCTTCGCCTAACAGGTGCATGAAGCGGATGCCTGTCTCGTCTTGGCTAATAAATATTGCCAAGATCCTGATGCAGAGGATGCTGCCAACATCATGAGAGTCATTTCCATTAAAAACTACTCTGACGATATTCGGGTCATCATTCAACTGATGCAATATCACAATAAGGTTTGTGTCACGAGTTTGCAAAAATATATGGCCAAATTCCAACTTAATTGTAGTGATCATTCAACCACAAAATGAACATGATCAATTTGCAAGGATTCTTTTGCATTAATTTGCAACAATCTTTTTCCAGGCGTACCTGTTAAATATTCCAAGTTGGGACTGGAAAAGAGGAGATGATGTAATTTGCCTTGCCGAGCTCAAACTAGGATTCATTGCACAATCCTGTCTGGCTCCGGGATTTTCGACAATGATGGCGAATCTGTTTGCCATGAGATCTTTTAAGACGGTATGTTATACATGCATATTATTATTATAATAAAAAATAATTCGCATATTGGAATATTGGAAATAAATTTGCAAATCCGTTGTTTTACAGTCGCCTGATACGCAAGCTTGGCAAAATGATTATTTGCAAGGGACAGGGTGCGAAATGTACACCGGTAAGTTTGCGAACACTGCCATGATTTGTTCCTGTACCCGAATGACCTTCGACGCCACCTTCAATCATCGCATTAATTTATCAATACTAATTACTTTCAGAAACTTTGGCTCCTTCCTTTGTTGGGATGACCTTTCCACAAGCCTCTGAGTATGCAACTAATAGCTTTCTTTAAATATTCAAATTATGAAAAATGAATATCACTTAACAATAATTATTGTACTAGGCTCTGCTTTGTCAAACTGAAACTTCTGCTGCTGGCAATGGAAACAAAGTCTGAGGAAGGGGGAGACGCTAAAATCCAGATTAATCCAAGGATTGGTAAAATCCAAGCCAAGTAAATTACCTAAATGCTTTAAGAGTGTATTAATTGTATGAAATCTTATAAACTCAATCCATGTTTAATTCTATTGTTTTAGTACTGTCGGGTTTTTCATTGCCCAAAGTGCCGATGAAGTTAAAAGGTAACTAATGTAAAAAGCATTACTGCAATAGCCATCTTAAGAAATGCACAAACTTCTTGTGAATATATTATGTATCTCTGCCTTACAGAGCCTGGTTTTATTGCAAAGCCTGTCACGACCATGTCATGGATGAAACTCTGATTAAAAAGTGCAAATGCAAGAACTGTAAGTAAACCCAAATAATTCTCAGTATGCTTGTAATAAAACTGTTCAGAAATTAGGAAACTACTTTATCTATATTTACAAAAGTAAAGTTTTGAATAACTGGCATTTGTGTAATTAGTTGTGTCGTCTTCTCCGTTTTTTTTTCAAGAATTTGCAAAATTTTGAATCCTAACTTTAGATCAGATCACCCAATTACTGTGCCCTCAGAAATTTTTTGTTCATTCCCCCCTGATTCTTATACAGATATCGGAATGCTTCTTATGATGCAGAATACGGATTTTTCCAGCGGGCGAAGTAGTGAGGGTAATAGTGATTTGCGAGTGATTTAGTGCAAATTTAATCCCTCACCGGTGGGAATGAAGTGAAAGCTGCACTAAAATCAGCATTTTTTTGCTTTTTGATTTAATTTTTTAATTTTCATATCTATTCTTTTCCAACCTTCTTTACAATTCTGCTGAGCTATTTACCTGTTTACAGTTTACTTTCCATTATCAAATTAACAGAATATCTTAACCGCCCGAAAAAAAGAAAGTCCCATACTTTCACTGCTCATTCGTATTAAATTTTCTACAAACTATTCACTCTATATCTGTATGACAATCCTCCTTAATACACTACTAGATATAAACACATGCAATGGTGTGGTCTAATCTAACCTCCAATTGTCTGATTAACTCAATATTGATGAGGTCCTAACTAAACCAAATTTCTGATACATTTTTCCAGTGGCCACTTTCCGCAAAGGAGTTCGAGCAGTTCAAGCCGTTGGGAGAGCTAGTGAGTTGATATTTTTAATAAATACTTCATTCCATATCCAACAACTAATTTGGCATCAACATCTCTTAAAGATTAAATTAAATCCAATTAAAATCGTCATGTTTAAACACATTCTTGTACAACATTCTTGTACGCAGAAGGTCGGATATATTGGAGTAGTTCTCATTATTTGTGTTGATACAATTTTTGTTTCCGATATTCATTACGTCCTACAAATTACAAACCATGTCATCATTGCTGTCGTAATTTACTGGTGTGTTACGTTCATTCATGTCAATGTTTGTCGGTGTATGTAGATTTAGCCGTGTCGGTGTTACATTCAGTTTTATTTTGGTAGCTTGACGTGAAATTGTATTAATTTGTTAGTAGTTTAGCAAGAAAGACGTTTTAAACTGCGCCAACTGAATTTGTTTTAAGAAAGTGCCACTTTCTCTCAGGGTGATTTTTGTTCTTCATTTTGTTCTACGTATTGTGGCCTTTATTTTTTATCTTATCTTCTATTGGTTGGCAATTGATATAATTTCGTTTACTACTTATAATGCTGATCGTGTTCTATGTGTTTCTCTGTTTGTCCTGAATAGGCGATGACTATTCGAACTATAATGCTACGGGTAAGTGGCTCTACCTCTCCACCTCTTCCCACTTTCACTTAAATTCTGCTAGTTTCACTCACAAAGATTATAAATTTCACCCCGCCTCTATTCCAAAATATGTCTTACTACCTGTACTAACTCGAAATTTAACTGTTGTAGAATACAACTGTAGTGGTTGTGATACTTAACTTTGATAACCGAGTAGAATTAACATCACCAATTTCCCTGTTGCACTTACTAAAAACCAGAACCAGCGGATTGGTAGTGGTCAATGAATCAAAGAAAGTTCGTAAAATATCAACTATTCCCTTTTGTGAGGTGAGATAAGACTTGAATCAGATTAAAGACTTTCCTTACGGCCAACCCTTTCCTCGTGATAATAGTCATGCCAAATGTTGAATTGTGTATTTGTTGAAAGTTTTGCTCGTGTCGTATCATGTCTGCCTTGAGCATTTAGCTAGTAGCTCGTGTTTTCTAGATAGTAGAAAAATGTATTTTGTTACGTGCAATTGTATTTACTTTAGCTATGCACTTCAGTCTAACTCTTACAATTAAATGTTTCGTAGTAAAATGCCTTGCCTAACCGTGATCCTATGCAAATAATATATGTCATCCTACTTGTGTATCCGTTCATTTAACAATCAATTAACCAACTACAAGAAACTGATTTTGTTCTAGACACCAAAAACGAACTATCCGATCCAAACTAATAAGTATGCAGACCTGTATCTCAACCACACTGTTTGTTAGTAGAATGATAATTATACAGCATCCCATATAAACAGCACTGCATTACTGTCCAATGAAATTTGTTGTATGTGTAAATTAGAGAAAACATCACAAAATTAGAAAGTCCTTAAATACCATGATAAATGTTTGTTCCAGTAATTGTACAAGTGTAATGTGATGCGATAATGAAAAATGTAATTTTGTATATGTTTTTTAAACTGGATATGTTTGGTTGGTAATTAGGGGAGCTAGATCCGCCTCTTAATCCCACATTCACTCCAGAAACAATTCCCAAGATGGTTCATATTCGAGGTAGCAATCAACTCATATATAAAAACTTTCTCTCACCCGCTGCCCACCAGCCTACTGCCTAATTCACCAAGTTTTTATTATTCACTCCTAAAATCTGAATTAATTTTCACAAATTTTACTTCATCACACAAAATGGCTTCCTCACATTCACCCCTTGTCAGCAGTACTCTTTTTTAAACCCAATAATCAATGTTTGGCTACCAAACACATTTAATTAGAGAAAGAAATGAAAATAATCAGCATCAGCCGGCAAGCCTTGACCCTGCAACTTCATACATTTACATAGATAAACGATGGTTATCAATCCACAGCAAAATTCTTCGGATTATGCGATGGCGTTTGAAATTTTATTGTAACTTTCCGCATTTGCTTTCTAACTCGTTGGTTGTCCGCTATAACTGAGTAACTTTCCTCGCTTTTGGTAATGCCGTTTGGTACACAAAATATATTTGTTTAACATTTTAGTTTTAGCTCCAGATTTATTGTAGTTCAAATACTCTCTTCCCATTAAAAATTTGCACGGTTCAGTACAAACTCCTTAGTAAATGCATGAATAGAACTTGCAAAATATTGTGCACGTAAAACATTCTATTTACACCAATTAACGTAGAAAAACAACTCCTCTTAAAATCTCATCCAGCTACAAATTACACGCTTGTAACAATTAGAGCATAAACTCTCCACATTTTCTAGAAACCTTACCGCATACATTCCAGTAGCTAGGACATGCATTTAATAGTAGCCGTACTCCCAATATTTTAGAATACAAATTACTTTACTCCCAGCAAAAACGCTGCAGTTTAGTGCAATGCTACTAATTTTATGTCAAGAAGCTTGTAATTTATCCCAGATCGCATAATCTGTCTTTCAGGCCAAGATAACAACAGGGTGGACCGGACTGACCCAGGTACGGTAACGAGCTATAGTCATTTTTATTACGACGGGATGGAAATACTTTGAAAATAAGGCATCGCAACTAATCTACCATCTTCAAATTCAAACTAATATTTTTTTAATGCACTACCAAACCAACCAACTAAGCGACTGATGCCTGTGCCTACTCACTAACGATAAGAATCTTATCATAAGATGCACGACGACGCACCATCTGTTGGAACCGCACCCACTGAAATTTGCACCCAATCACAACACTCTAATACTGAACCCATCTAAATCCTTACCAATGTCTTGATAATAACTGAATTAACGCACCATTTATTTCCAAAGTGCACCGCATTATATGAGTAATCTGCTAATTTCATTCCCATCTTGTCAGTTTTCTCACACCACTAAAAACCCATTAACTAACCAAACATGTTCAGTTCCAGTTTTGTATGTAATGGTTACTAAATAGTTTTAGTTAGTTTAATTAACCACTTACATTAGTTTATGCAAGCAAGCTGCCAAGCAAAAGCAAAAATATGAACTGAAATTTTGAATGATTTCATAAAAACTTGAAACTAAATTACGTAAATCTTTCTACAGCCGGGGTTGGAGTTATGAATGCAACCCCGAAACCTAGGCTGAATTCCATCACGGGTCCGGGAGGCGTTAAAACGCCAGCGTCTGCAAATAAGTCAAACAAATCCAATAACGGAGTTCCGACGGATAATCAACTTGCCACTCCGAATGCGGTGGGAAATAGGTGGGAAGCTAATCAAATGTTATTTTATGAGTCGTACATAGCAAAATATTTGAGTAGTTGATGGAAAAAGTTGAGTGACTGGGAGAAAAGAAAGCGTTTGTTTGTTCGGAGTGTGTTTGTACTAATGGCTGAAATTCAGTTGGTTGGGAATTGATCCAATTAATAGATTTTGCTATGATTTGGACATTTATCTAATAGTGATAAATATCGATGTGAAAATTAACACGTAACAAACTGACATTTTAACAGAGTGCCCGAACCCGTGGCAGAAGATGCTCTTGCGGGATACCATTTATCTTATGAAGTCAAAAAATTGATGTACGTTTTAACTTAACTTGTTTGTATTTGGTGTTTTTAACACAATTAAAATATGCGCTAACTGACCGCTAATTACTGTTGCTCGTTTTTGATCACATCTTGATTAAGATATTTTATTTTACTGATCCCTTTTTCAGGCCAACAAGCAGAACACAAGCGCCTGGAAACGGGTCCGGAAACGCTACAGCAAACCAGATGCAAGTCGGGATTGCAGACGACCAAGCAAAAGACTTTGATTTTGAAAAGACCGAAATGAAATACGATTCTACCGGAATGGTAAATACAGGAAATTAAAAAAATTCCACCCCAATTAAATTCTAAATACATTCACTTATCTAATCTTTAAATGTAGAAACAAAAAGTAGTACACAAAATGTCGTAGGTCATCGTATTTTCAATTATAGTTTTACTCTTGTCCCGCAGTTTCACTGGTCCCCGTCCCGATCCATTGAAGAATGTATATTAGACCGGAATCAAGCTGGTAATAAATCACATAATAATATTTTACAGAAACATAAAACTGCAAAAATTGTAACTACACTTTTAAATCTTTCAGCTATGACCGTCTTAAATGGTCACGTAGTCGTTTGTCTATTTGCTGATCCAGGTATGTGATACTTGCACATTTACATTGTGTAAAATGGATTATTTATGTAATTTCAATTGATCTTTTCTCTACTTCAGACTCTCCTCTGATCGGTTTAAGAAATCTTGTGATGCCACTTCGTGCTTCGAATTTCCATTACCATGAATTGAAGCATGTCGTAATAGTTGGATCTTTGGACTATATTAGAAGAGAGTGGAAAATGTTGCAAAATCTCCCAAAAATTTCTATTCTCAATGTAAGTTTGTGTTGAAAATGTTCAAATGACTCTGAATTTCAAGAACTTCTTTTTCTTGACAGGGTTCCCCCTTGAGTCGTGCGGACCTGCGTGCCGTAAATGTCAACTTGTGTGACATGTGTGTAATAGTAAGTGTCGACGACCCTTATCTTCTCAAAAATCTTTGAAAAATCATGTGAAAAGGTGTAAAAAATAATATTAATTTGGTAGTTATCTGCCAAAGTGCCATCAAACGATGATCCAACTCTCGCGGATAAAGAAGCAATTCTGGCATCCCTCAACATAAAAGCGATGACATTCGATGACACTATTGGTGTTCTGAGTAAAACATCGAGTGGTGATGGCACTGCGAGATCCTCTCCGCTCGGGAGTCCTATCGTTCTTCAAAGACGAGGATCTGTTTATGGTTCCAATGTCCCTATGATCACTGGTGGGTGTAACAAAATGCCAAAAATTGTGTCAAATCCTAATTTGCAATCTATTTTCAGAGCTTGTGAATGACAGCAACGTCCAATTTTTGGATCAAGATGATGATGATGATCCAGACACAGAATTATATTTAACTCAGCCTTTTGGTAATTTGGTAATAAAAGAAGTTGGGCAAAATGCTAATTTTTTCATTTTTCTAGCCTGTGGGACTGCTTTCGCTGTTTCCGTCCTTGATTCCCTTATGTCAACTGTGAGTTAGCAAAATATGCATAAACTTACAATTATAAGGTTAAATGATTAAGTCATTAATCTTGAATTTTCCTCATTTCAGACTTACTTCAATCAAAACGCACTGACCCTAATTCGTTCCTTGATAACTGGTGGAGCCACACCGGAGTTAGAATTGATTCTGGCCGAAGGTGCCGGACTTCGTGGGGGTTACAGCACTCCAGAAACTTTAGGCCATAGAGATAGATGCAGAGTTGGTCAAATTTGTATATTCGATGGACCACTAGCCCAGTATGAAAATGGGAAATATGGAGAATTATTTGCTGCTGCTTTAAGGCAGTATGGGATGCTCTGTATTGGCCTTTACAGGTAAAAAAGGACTAAAATATCGGTCTTGTGACTTTTGTGAAAGTTTTAAAAAGTATAAACATAATTTATGTTACATAAACCCTTTCATAATGTTTGTATTAATTCGTATACACCTCTATTTTTCATGGATTGCCGCAACGCCACCAGACTACTACCAATGTAAATACCCTACTCTTTTCTTCCTACTTAATTCATTAACCAATTTTACCTTCGATATTGTTGAACAAGAACAAACCACGGTTAAAGTAATTGCAAGGCTTAGTAGGAATTGTCAGATTATAACTTACTGAAACTACTTTTAACATTTTCAAAAATTAGTATTTTTCTATCAAATCCCTTTTCGATTTGAAGTTGTAAATGAATTTAGTGCCGTGTTGACCATAAACTAAAGTAACTAACTCTCTCTCAAATTGTAACTGTTTTTAAGAGTGTTCTTGCATAACACAATAATCAGATAATTTGGTCAGGCAAACGATTTCATGATCTTACCGATATTTAAATGCTTCTCGGTTTTTTACACAGGTTTCGTGATACATCTGCAAATCCTGAAGCACCTTCAAAACGATATGTCATCTGTAATCCGCCCGATGATTTCAGCGTCCTAGGCTCAGATCAGGTATGTATGATATGAGTGCAATTTGCAATTCGGAAACTTTCCATTTGCTGCCAATTCTATTTCTGCAAGTTGAATTTTCATATTGCATAATGTGAGGTCATGGCCTAAGCAGAGTTATTAGCCAAGAAAAATTCATAAACACTTTTTCACTGTCACTAACCAAATTGCAAGGAAAAGCGCAGTTGCTAAAATATCAATTTCCCATCCTTCACCTTGATTAATGTTGTACAGATTCGGTTGACGTGTTCAAACTTCAAAACCAAACCACCAAATCTTTCTCCGGCAGAGTGTAGTAAAACCAGGAATACTTATAACACATTTATTTTGTTGACACAATGCACATCATAATTTATTAAGAGTTTTATAACTTATTTTGTTTGAGATGCTTGCCAAGTAATAACATTTTTGAACATGGTTCCGGTCATAACCAAATCCGTAAAGAAAGTGGCCAGTCTCATAACTTAACTTTTATTAGAATTCGGAGAACACGGGCATTTAGAGAGACGCTTAAATATCCAAGTGGAACACGACAGGAGTATGTGGTGAGAAGTTGTAATTTTTTAGGAGAAAAAAAATTGGCAAATATTGCAGTTTTGAGACACATATGCAAATAAACCTCACTAATATCTCTTTAAGAACTGTACATTTTCGGTGGAATTTCAGTCTGCAACAACATCCATAAAAATTGTAGATTGCTACTGCAATTTGCAAAAAATGTTTGTAAATATTATTTAAAATGCCATAATTTAGTCTGGGTGTCTCAACAATTTCGTGTTCTCATAAATTGGTATTAAGGCTGGCTGAGGAAATTAGACTGCATTTTATCTTTGGTTAAGTTTATGAAAAACGAAAATTTATTACAAATTTTAAGATACATTTATTTTATTATTACACTAATTCATACACATTCAAGGGCAAGGACACCCGATCTTGCAAACAAATATCCAGTCAACCATACTAGACATCTTTGTGCTGCCTAAAAAATTTAATAAGTTTCAAAAAGGCATACTTGGATATGACACAGCAATAAATATTACCAACCCAACTTTGTGACCATTCACACCCAGTTAGAAGAAGTTTTTTAGTTTATAGGATTAGTAAAAGACATGAAATAGTTTATCCCACTAAAGTTTAGTGACTAAAACTTTCCCAGCTTCTTCTCATACTTGTTGTCCACCAGTTTAGCAGTTATTGTACTTCTAGAAATCAATCTCATGCAATCTCTGGAATTTCTCAGGTGTTCGTGCTCATGCAGTTCGACCCCGGATTAGAATATAAACCTAATCGCGGCGAGGTTGGTGCATTGGAATCCTCCAACAATGCAAACGGTGGGAATAATACCACCTCCGGGACGATGGTGGCTCATAGTAATAATCAAATTGTGGGCAACCCCAACAACGGTGGAGCAAATAAAGATGACAATTCCTGACTGTTGCTTTGTAGGGCTCTAACCGAAGGTAGGGAATTTTTCTAGTTTTTGAAGAGACGCTTTTTAACAAATCTGATATTTTTGTAAATGCTTTCCATTCCAGGCCCCTACTCCTACATCTAACATTCCGAACGAAGAAAATTAAATTAAGAATTATTCGATCGCACACTACTCCAACTAATGAACTTTCTCCTGTAACACGAATTAACATGCATGTTACCTTCCTATGAAAAATGTTGAAAAATTGCTGCTATTCTATGACTGTCACAGTCACTGATGTAATCCTTCTATGACACTGACACGATCTGTCCATCGTAAAAATACAGTATCTACAAAAAAAATTGTGTGACCCTATAAATTCTGTAACAAAAACTAATATCTTCAACAATCGGTGTGTTAAATGTGGTGGCCTACCTGTCAAATGATGGCAATGTCTTTGGCTAGAGCTCTACGTGATCTGTAACTCCCTCACTAATTCCAAATTACCATCAAATCAGAAATAATTAACAAATGCAGCTAATCCGTGAAAACAGTAAAAACTTAACAAAAGTGTTGCCCAAAATTTCACTAAACTTTCAAATCCTTAAACAAAATGTCAATCAATGCCAAGTTTATTTTAAACTTCCAATCATGTACCTTGTAGAAATCAATTAAAACAAAATTAATAATCTGACACAAGCAAGAGAATTGATCATATATTTAAATAGCTTAAAAAAATCTTTAATATTCGCTCTTGAACTAAAAAAGCTTTTGTCAACTTCCACTGGATGGTATTTCTTTTTGTATCATTTAATTTCCTGCAAATTCAATCAATCAAGTCAATGAAACAATCATAAAATAAAACTGAATTGATTGTATTCATTTCATACAAATCTATGCAGCAATTAAATAAATAAGCTAGCTAATGAGTAGAATTGAGCATGCAATTACAGAAGTAGCGTAAAATTTAACATGTAGTTATTTCATATTTATAAATAATGTAGAAAAAGAAATCAAAGTTTTATTACGAATTTTAATACATTGCTCATTCTGCGATTGAAACAAAATATAAAAAAAGAAATACGACAACAGTTGTCGTCGACAGCGTCGTGTCAGTAGCTTAAATTTATTCTACTTTATTATCGCATAATTATACGTAAACCACGGTTAAACACACGCATTCATTCAGTAAGGTTGAGCTTATTCGTATCGCATTTAATTTTTTAAATGTGCATAAAACTGTCAAATTGTCAAATCTAAGATACAAAATAAAAGTAAAATCACAAAAAGTACTGTACCAAGCCAATCCAAATTACAAATCAATGATGTAAAATGACAAGTCAAAATTTCCAAGTAGCCAAACCCATGTGAATTTCACATCCAGGATAATCTTTTTCACAAGACTTCAAAAATTCGACTTTTTCAAATCAAAATGGGCAATCGTATGAAATATAAGCGTTAAAAATCAAATGACATATCAAACACCTAAATTAAAGGAAGAGTAGCTAGTTTACTATTTTAAAAAAATTTTCAAATTTTAAATCAAATCAAAAGCTATTCTCCGAAGGTATCTAGTCACTTAATCATATTTATATGAAAACAAATGAATTTTTATGTAATACAATCTTCATCTTATGCAAGTAAACTATTAATCAAAGAGTACGAGAGCTGATAGCAATTACACTATTTTTAACTGTAGGAAAATGCGCGTCCCTTTTTTTATAACTGTTTTCATTACACAATTATTGTTGTTTATATAAATAAAAAAAATAGCTGTTCGCAGTTAGCTCAGATAAATATGCGTTCAGGGTTAGATAGATTAACGCTCATAATTAAGTAGATAGATTTTTTTAGGATATTTGAAGTAATTGCTGATAGGTAAAAGGGTTCCTTTAAATTAAAAAAAATTACTCCTTTCCATTATCATCACTCGTGCTTTATGTAACGTTGTGCTTATTTTCAAATCGTCAAATTTTAATGTATCGTAAAACCGTTCTTCTGCCTTATCAATTGTGTATCTACTTGAATTTTGCATACAAAATGATAAGTTAGGCAGGTATGCAGTTCCAGGAGGTGCTATGAAATGATAGGTGCAGAAAAAGAGGAACAATCAGCAAATTACAGTGATGACAGGTCAGAAATGTTTTATATACAAAAATGTAGTTGGTTATAAACTCATCTACAAAATGTGATGAAATGATTTACACTCGAAATGTCCCGTATATGCCCATTCGTATATGCCCATTCGTTAATTTGGTTAGTATTGTCTTAATTAGTCAGAATATTTAGAAACTTAATGTAATGAATCTTTGTGCTTCGGTACAAAGTGGTAAATCTATACTTAAGTCAAAACATGTGCTACTTTTACATATTTTAATTTCCTTTGAGTTGTTGGTATTAATAGTAAGTTTTAACATAACTATGTTTTTTTACATGAGTAAAATATTTATTTGTACGCAAGCTAAAGTACTATTATCGTTTTAGTGGAAACTATTTACCAAGTAAAATAAATTATATACTGTCATACGAATTGTTGCAATAAATGGAGAAATGAAAAAACTAATCTGTGCAAAACTTAATTTTTTTTTACCATTATTGCCATTTTAGTTTTTGGTGGCGCAGTTGAAATGTTCCTTGTCCATTATTTCATAAAGAGCATATAACAAAAATTCGGCTAAACGTGGGATGTGGGAAATGTGATCGGGAAAGAATAAGGAAAATATTTAGAAATGGTTGATTAGAGCAGCCCAAAAAAGGTAAACGATTCGGATAATTTTCTCCATGAAATGAAAACCCATTCTTTAAAATCTCGGTAAAAAATTTCCTTCCTTGCTCTCTCTCCGTTTTGAAATTTATTACACAATCGAAATCACAGTAAATGAAAATTGACTCAGAAACTGCAAGCCAACAAACGTCATATTCATCACTCCGATTTGCCGGCACAAGAAAAATTGCAAGTCCTTCAACTCCGGAAAGCATTATGCAATAACAAGTATTGCCAACGAGGTTTTCTTCACATTATTGACAAAGCGCTGGATCAGCATGAGTAGATACCCCATTTCAACGACTTCTAGATAAATGGCTCACGACCATAATAAAGTGAAGGCCGTTGTTATATTATGTGGTTGTTCACGTCTATCTCAGGATTGGAGATGGTGAGAGAGAAAGCATGGATGGAGAAAGTATTTTTTATCCTGATCCCATCACCACCATTGTCCATATCGATGAATAGAACGGACGTCGTAAATCGGTGAATCTGCTGAAATCTTCGGCTACACCAAGAAAGGGCAAAAAAAACAAAAAAAAACTTTTTGGCATGTGACACCACTACTGAGCTGTCTACTACTACTGCACCAAGTTGTATTTGGTTTGGTGAGTACTACGACTTTTTGTTCCTGCAACCCTTTTCCCAACGTTACGACCTCAACTTACTTAACTTTAGTTTGGTTACTTTTGTCCAAAAAAACTTACTTTTCTACACATTACTACATTAGTTTCGTCCTGTTGGACTAGCAAGATTTGCAAGATTCATATCTCCCAACTTTCTTAGGTAGGCAGACAAAGTGTGGATGTTCGAAGATAACAAATTCCAAGGAACAAGTTGCTAAATTAAACGCAGAAATCTCATCTACTAAACAAATGATGTGGCAAACACCACTAAAGATTGGACTCTAAGTAAGTTGTTCGTCTCAAATGGTACTTGATGTGGGTATGATTTTTTTCAACAAATCTCATTATTGCATCACAACACCAACCCAAATATAACGGGTAATCTTTGCCAGAATCGAATTCCGGGTTAAAGAAACTAACATTAATATTTTATTTATCAATCCATCAACCCATACCTTAGCTACCATTTACAGATGAATACTTGCTCCCAACAACAGTACTTGTCTTGTAAGAAGAAGCAAACCAACACCTAAGAAACCAGTGACCATGTCATGTTTGTAAAGTAAAGTGGTGGAATTGAAGGGATGATGAGATGACTAGAAAAAAAAACATTTCTTACTTGTCTGTGCAGTTAGTTGTGTGGTTGCCCTTCCTCTCTTTCTTTACTACGATTATTACGAGGTTTAGAACTAGCAGATGAGCATGAACTTACAACCGACACGGTGTTCTGAACTTTTGTGCCGATGTGGGATACGATCCAATGTTTCGGTTCGAAACTCGAAATACTTCTAGACCCATACTGGTATCTTACCAAGTATAAAGCTAGCAAATGTCAAATGCATAGCATGGCTGGGAAACTACTAAACTGCAACTAACTAACTAACTGAGAACCTGATGGCTGGCTGGGATGGCACACTCCACACTTCTGTCTTGCTCAAATTTTAAGCATTTTCTGAACTGATCCACTTTGAATGCAATGCAATCCTGGGTTCGTTCGTGGTAGTAAATCTTCCTTCCGTTTAATAACTTGGTCTATACAAACATACACATATGTATGCATACTCATCGCACCCCACCAATTTTACTTTTACTTAAAGCCCAGGTTACACTGTAACATAGAAATAGCAGTGGCCGCAGCGGAGCAAAACCGAAATCAACCAAACCGAACCGCTTGTTAAGTTTGGATGGTAGAGTGCGTGGAAATAAGAATTACATAAAGCGCATGCACTTTGTCTATTAGTTAGTCGAATTCGACGTTGAGATAAGTGTATTGCATGTGCTTTCCTTCCCTGACTAACTAACTACTTACCAACCTCTTTACTTTTTTTAACCGTATCCTACTTTACATGAACATATTTGTTCACTCAAACTGTTCGTTTCAAAAAGAAATACAAAGTTTTAAAAAAGTTCCAAACTTTTTTAACTGGATGTATTGTTTCTTTTGAAAAGGGTAAATTTGACAATTATTAGACAATCACATTATTGTCTGAACCCATTATAATGAATTTGTACTGAAAGGCTTAAAAAGTACATAAAAGTATCGATATTTCCAACAAAAATGGCTTTGTCCCCAATCACCATGCATTGCCCTAAACAATCAGATGAACTTATTGCGTTTATCACAAATTACACTGTTTCAATCAACAATCACCTTCCCACCATTTATTTTTTAAGCGGATTGCTTGTATCCTATGATAAGATTCCTATCTGTATCATTTAAAGAAGAGTCTTTACACACATATGCATGCAAGAGTAAACACACAGCTTTTCAGCTTGCATGCAGGGCAGGGCAATATCTGAGACTTATGATATTATGCACGTATCCTACAGGGAAGCTAGAGCATAAATGCATGTAGTACATAATTGTGGATTTAAGAAGAGGAACCTCTCTATGGCTCTGGCTATGCAATAAAGTGAAAAACATCGGAAAAGGCAAGTTGGGTAAAGAGTGCTTTACTTCTGGACTAGTAAGTAACATTACTTGGTTTAGTCGAGTTTCACGGATTGGCATGGCATGGTGTCGTCTTGTAACCAGTTGTTCCTCCTGCTTCTTCTCGTGATGATCTAAATTTATCGGAGGCTTCTTTCTCGGGTACAATGTGCTCTCCCACAACTACGAGTAAAATACTACAAACTACTACGACCACGGGTGAGTGAGTAGTAGAGACACACACCATCCTCGGATTTCCATCATCTTCTGATTTCTTGCGAGGTGAGATTCTAAGCTGTGTAAAAAGGACGCGGTGCATAAATATGCATGGCAAGAAAGATTGCATAGTTCAGTTCACTCAAACCTTGAATTGAGCGAGATTCTCAATTTGATCCCATTTTGTGTCAGTGCTAAAACAAAAAGTACTTCCGTGTCTCATGTTATCGCTATTAAGGACGTTTACTATTAATCAGTATTAAAATAATTGTCTATTGTGTAACCAATAAGTTTTCAGTAAAAGTGAATTTCAGTGAATAACTAAAACTGAGCAAGGCTCGGCCAGAGTGAGATCAAGAAAACGAGACCATGCAAAATGAGTGAGTGAGTGTTTCATAAAGTTTTTAAGTCTAATCTTTTTGTTGCAACTGCATAAACCAGACAAATTGCATAAAGTATATGCAAGGTTTGCAAAAATTAAGAATAGACTAGTCTAGACTACTATGTTTACCTTATTTTCATTTACGAGCAGAAATTGGAGGGATGAGCATTATTGCATCCATAGCTCGATCCGTTCAACTTCAAGGTTTACTTGTAATGCAAACTTTAATTTCACTTGTTTATGAGACACTTATGCTTAATCTATACTTTGTCAATAAATTGATTACATTTTGCAACTGGGCATTCAAGCCTGTCACCGGCAAACAAGTGAATATCTGTAATCCCATGAGATCAAGAGGGAATGGCAAGATCTTATGATGGGAATCGGCTAGTGCAGTTTTAGTTTTGAAACAATTTTCGTAATGATCTGAGAAATAATCGTTGATCATGATAGGAGCAATAGCGATAAAATAAGGGCTTAATGGGCAATACTATCGGTTTGGTTGACAGTGTATGCCATCATCTAAGTAAAGTTATCCAATCTAACCCACAATTTTAGAAATACAGCACATTTTCTATAACTTTCTCAATAATATCTGTAGTAAAGGCAAAAGTTACACTGCATCTCATCTCATCTCCCTCAAACCATTGGCTTGGTTTGGGTGAACTAGTCAATCCAATCCAATCATGAAGAGAGTACGAATTTGACAATTTCTCTTGTTCCCATAAATCTCAACTAATAATCACCAATTTACCGGAAGGTTAGTTGCCGCAACTATTGGGACAAAATCCTTAGCCACATACTAACAAATCTGATGTCAGACTTGGATGCATACTTATTTTATTACAAAAAAAACAAGACATTATACATTTTACTTAGAATGAGATCAGAACAAATTCCAGTTGGTTTGCGGGTGATGTGATTTTATTCTTGCATTTACACCCATTTATTTTTCCTTTCCTGTAAACCAGGCTAAAATTGGGAAAACATGAATGCATGTAATAAACTCAATTCTTACTGGGGAAACAGTTGGAACTCATAAAATTCAATGAGAGCTGTTAATTTTGAGTGAACCAACTGTTTCTTGTATCATTTGAAATTGTGCAGCACATGCAAACTGATGGGTCACAAAAACTATGGGCTCCATTATAACTAATATGAAATGATGAGGCATTTACATGTAATGACAACATTATATTTAAGCTAGCATTGTCAACTTGGTCACAAAGACAGAATATCTGTTAAGAGAAGAACTCCAAGTAAATTTTTAATTGATTGGATTAGATGAATTTCATTTCCATTGTGTTTTTCTCTTTCAGGAAACTGAAGGAAGGCTGGACCCTTCCTTCTCAATCTGTATTTAGCAGAAAAGTATTACTACTCTTGAAATGAATCTCACACCCAGATTACGGAA
>JAAXNX010000409.1:0-30715 GCA_036491905.1 Folsomia manolachei
AGGAATGATTTTAGCCTCCCTGTATAACAATACTATTGCCAACGTGAATCTGATATCACTTGTATTCGTGAGTCCAATATGCCTATTGGTCCTCGTCGGATTAATACTGCATATACCGTCAGAATCCAATATTATGCACAGATTTTTGGCATTGTTCCCTAATCTAATAGATTGTTGCCGTAATAATGTTTGGACTTGAGTGAGTGGACTTTGTTTCGTTAACAAAGAAACCACCAACGACTTAATATTTTGGAATATAATACCCCTCCAGGCTAGAAGCTTGAATTTCTTTAACCAATTATGGTCTCTTTGTAAATGGCAACAGCCGTAATGGCACATTCCAATAAGGTTCATGTTCAATGCTTGATTTATTGATGTGTGATTTATTACTAATGGTAATTTACCATTCAAAAAATCAATTTATAATACCCACATCTTTGGAAGGTGTTGTGATGGGTGGAAGAAGTTTTAAATATGCATGTTTAACGCAGTACAATGCAAACCATGCATGTTTGCTTGTAGGAAATTAAAAATAAAAGCAGACTCAGACATGCAGATTGATTTCGTTACGCCAAGTCCATACCACACTTGCAAGCAGTGTTTGTTTTGGTATTTGGTTACTTAATCTTAATGTTTTCACGGTCACGCTTCAAGAGTCATTGCATGGCCATGAACTTATCAATTCCTCACATCCGCACATTCATGTACTTACTTACTATTTAGAGGGATTACACAAAGAAAACAGATTAAATTCTACATATGAAAGATTTCGATCGATAAAATGATAATAATGAAATGAATTTTTACAATTTCTTTAACTTTTCCTTCAGCCTCTCAATGTCCACCCCTTGCTGAAACACCAAATGCTAAGCAGTCCATACTGAGCGGAGGTGGCCGTGCGTACGGAACCATTGTCAGATTTGATTGTGACCCTGGCTATATCCGCACAGGACCGCCAACACTTCTCTGCATGAGTAATGGAACTTGGTCTGGGGATGTGCCAACTTGTGCAAGTAAGAAGATCATGTAGTTATCAAAGATGATTTACCTTATCAACCGAGTTGATTAAAAGTATCGTACTAATGCCATCTTTTTTACAATAGGGAAACAATGCTTTACTGTACCAAAGGTTAAGAATGGGTTTGTCGTGGATTCGGATCGGGAATACTTTTTTGATGATGAAGCCCGTGTACAGTGTCATAGAGGATACAAATTGCTGGGTCAAAGCATTATTAAATGTGGTCCAGATCAGATGTTTGAAGACCTTCCAATCTGTGAAGATATTGGTAAAGTTTGAAATGATTTCATAGCAATTTATGGTAAATAGACTAACGTTCTTGAAACTTTAGACGAATGTGCCAACTCTCAATGTGACCTGGCTTCTACTGAATGTGCCAACGCGCCTGGATCCTTTTACTGCAAATGTCGAACTGGATTCTCTCCATCCTTGGACTGTAGAAATATTGCAGATTTAGGTCTTAGCAGTGGTGGCATCCCTGATCATGCAATTACTGTTTCTTCCGCGCAAGAGGATCATCCCAAAGAGGTAAATTGTTTATAGTGGCTTATTTATGTTGTAAATACGGTCACAGTAAATGTTAAATTTTCTTGTAGTTCATGAGACTTGGGAGCACTGCTGGATGGTGTGGGGCCAACTTTGCGAAGGGAGGCAACTGGGTTTTAATCGACTTGAAGGCTCCCACAGTAATTCGTGGATTCAGAACACAAGGTGTCCATAAAATTGGCGGAGGTGTAGCGTACGCCTCAGGAATCCGAGTACAATATACGGACGATCTTACGGATGTCTTTAAAGATTACATCAATCCTGATGGCTCCGCTGTAGAATTCCGTATTCTAGATCCTAGCCTGTCTGTCCTGAACCTTCCAATCCCAATTGAAACTCGGTATCTTCGCCTCATCATTCAGAACTATGTTGTTTCTCCATGTCTTCAATTGGAACTTATGGGTAAATTATATTACTTTAATTTGATAGAAGCGGAATTTAAAAAACTTAGCTAACATCCTCTAATTTTAGGATGTACCCGAATGGAATGTAATGATATCAACGAGTGTGCCACTAATAACGGAGGATGCCACCAGAAATGTATCAATAGCCCGGGATCATCTTCCTGTGCTTGTAATGTGGGATATGACCTCTACACTCAAAATGGAACGGCTGGATTCTTCATTGAAGGCTCTGAAACTGGAATCAAGGATGGAGACACTTATCGCATGAACAAGACCTGTGTTCCAAAAATGTGCCCACCACTTCAAAGTCCAGAGAATGGAGTTCTTGTATCAACTAAGGAAAAACACCATTTTGGAGACCAAGTCTCATTCCAGTGTAATTTTGGCTATGTAATTGCTGGAAGTTATGGCCTAACTTGTACTTCTACTGGAATCTGGAATGGAACCACGCCCATGTGCCAACGTAAGTGTTTCTGTTAATGTTTTACCCAGGTCTCAAAAACATTTGGCTTATTTATTTCCACAATTTCAGCCGCTAAATGTGTTCCACTGCAAGACGAACCCGTTGAAGGACTCTCCGTCATCCGACCAGACGAAGATATTCTAATTCCTTTCCAAGACAATGTAACATTCACCTGCTCTGAGAATGGCCGACCCCTACGAAGCTCTGCGACTGCTCCATTCCGTCAATGCGTGTACGATCCTAAGCCTGGTTTTCCAGATTACTGGCTATCCGGTGCAGCTCCAGAATGTCCCAAAGTCGATTGCGGTTTCCCCGTTGAAACTCCTGGAGCAGAATATGGACGCTTTACAGACACCACTTTCCAATCTCAATTCTTTTTCGGGTGTCAAGAAACTTTCAAATTGGCTGGTCAATCCTCAAGAAATGATAACATTGTAAGATGTCAAGCCGATGGGGTGTGGGATTTTGGAAATCTTCGTTGTGAGGGACCAGTTTGTGAAGATCCTCTCCGACCTCCAGATGGTGTCCAGATTTCTCAAACCTATGAACAAGGAGGTGAAGTAATGTTTGATTGTGGTCGACCCGGCTACATCCCTATCAATCCTTATCCCATAACTTGTCAACGAAATGCGGAATGTCGTGTCATTCGACCAATTGGAATCACTTCCGGTCTTATCCCAGACTCTGCCATTAATGTGACTACATACCGACCAAACTATGAAGGGAAATTTATTCGACTTAATTCTGTTACTGGATGGTGCAGCATGCAAGAGGCTTTCCCTTATGTTACAATTGATCTTGGAAAGGTTCACCGCGTCAAGGCTATCTTGGTCAAGGGTGTTATTACAAATGATGTTGTGGGACGTCCGACAGAAATTCGATTCTTCTACAAACAACAAGAGGCTGAAAACTTTGTCGTCTACTTTCCCAACTTTAATCTGACTACTCGAGACCCTGGAAATTACGGAGAATTAGCCATGATTACCCTTCCACAATCCGTGTCTGCTCAGTACGTTATTCTAGGAGTGGTCAACTATTTGGAGAATCCCTGCCTCAAATTTGAACTGCTGGGTTGTGAAGAGGAAACGGATGAAACGAGCAATCTTCTTGGTTGGGATTCTGGCTACCCGGTCTGTGTCGACAATGAACCACCAGTCTTTGAAAATTGTCCCGATCAATCAATCGTGGTGCAGAAAGGAATCAATGGACTTGAACCCGTCAACTTCCCTGAGCCAATTGCCACCGATAACAGTGGAATGATTGCTCGGATGGAGATCCGTCCTGCTGGATTCAAAATGCCACTACATGTCTTTGAAGATATTCTTGTGGAATATCTGGCCTTTGATTTTGATGGAAATGTTGCCATTTGTCATATTAACATCACCGTCCCGGATGACACTCCACCCCAACTGAGCTGTCCTCAGAGTTACGTTGTCGAACTGCTGGATAAGAAGGCAAGCTATCTGGTTCAATTTAACGAAACTCGGCGAAGAATCGAGTCCTTCGACCAATCTGGCCCCGTTACTCTTGACTTTATCCCAGAAAGCGCAATTATTCCAGTCGGTGGATTTGAGAATGTTACCGTCGTCGCTTCTGACAAACATGGAAATCAAGCTTCCTGCAATTTCCAAGTATCCGTCCAACCAACTCCTTGTGTCGATTGGGAACTTTCACCCCCAGCCCATGGAAATCTGAACTGTGTCCCTGGACAAGATGGAACTCTTCAATGCTTAGCCACTTGCAAACAAGGTTTCCGTTTCACGGATGGTCAACCCATGAAAACTTTCTCTTGTCGAGACAAATCCAAAAAATGGTTCCCATCCCGTGTAGTGCCAGACTGCGTTTCAGAAGATACAGAAATGGCACGATACCAGGTTGGAGCAGACATCAAATACCGTGCAAATGGAGCCGTACCCACCAGTTGTCTTCCACAATATACCGCCTTCCTTCAACGGGGACAAGGAAATCTTAACACCATCCTTTCTCAGCGATGTTCTGCCGTTAATGTGAATATGAACGTGTCCTTTGTCAACACTCAAGCTGCCCTTTTGGAAGAAAATGTTGTAAAATTCACCTACACTCTTGAAGTTACTCCAACAGTTAAACAAACTCAACTGTATGATCTTTGTGGTTCGACGCTGAACCTGATTTTCGACCTGTCCGTCCCATACGCATCCGCCGTCCTGGAACCCTTGCTTAATGTTTCCTCCGTATCCAATCAATGTCCACCACTTCGTGCCCTGACTTCTCAAATCACGCGTGGATTCGCTTGTGGTACCGGAGAAGTTTTGAACATGGAGACTAATTCTGTACCCCGATGTCTTCACTGCCCTGCGGGAACATTTGCCCTGGAAGTGAATGATGAAAGCCGATGTGAACCTTGTTCTCGTGGTTATTATCAGAGTCGAGCACGACAAGGATCCTGTATTAAATGTCCAGCTGGAACTTTTACTCGTGAAGTAGGATCCAAGGGAGTGGATGAATGTGTCCCTGTTTGTGGATATGGAACTTACTCTCCAACCGGACTTGTTCCTTGCCTTGAATGTCAACGACACTCGTACACTGGAACTCCACCCCCAGATGGATTCAAGGAATGTACATCCTGTCCACCAAACATGTTCACTTATCAACCCGCAGCATCATCACCGGATAACTGCAGGGCTAAATGTCAACCTGGCTCCTATTCTCCAACCGGACTTGCCCCATGTGCACCTTGTCCTCTGGGATACTATCAGACGAAGGAGGGACAAGTTAAATGTAGTGAATGTCCTCAGGAAATGTCCACTCCGAAAGTGGGTGGTAGAAGCAAAGAGGAATGTAAGAACATTCAATGTCCTGACACATACTGCAGTAATGGAGGACTTTGTCTACCACAAAATCATGGACCTACCTGCGTCTGCCCGGCGGGTTTTACGGGAAGACAGTGCGAAGTTGACATTGGTAATTCATAAAACAAATTAATTAATTCCCAGACTAATTATATTTATTAAAATTAATTTTTTGAAATAGATGAATGCGCGTCTCAACCCTGTTTCAATGACGCCACCTGCGTCGATGAACCTCAAGGCTATCGTTGCGTCTGTACTATGGGTTATTCTGGTGTGAATTGTCAAGAACAAAAATCAAATTGTCGAAATGACACCTGCCCCGAGCAAGCCATGTGTAAAACTGAGCCTGGAATTGGAAATCATACCTGTCTGTGTAAAAATGGCTACACCGGAACCAACTGCGACGTTACAATCGATCCCTGTACTTCTAACGGAAATCCTTGCGAGAACAATGCCAGATGCGTCCCACTTCAACAGGGACGATTCCGTTGTGAATGTGGAGCCGGGTGGGAAGGACCACTTTGTGATGTTAACATTGATGACTGTGCAGAGTTACCTTGTCTCCTGAATTCCAATTGTACTGACTTGGTTAACGATTTCAGTTGTGCTTGTCCAAGAGGTTTTACCGGAAAACGGTGTGAAGTTAAAGTTGACCTTTGTGGAACATCACCCTGTATGCATGGACTCTGTGTAGATCGTCTCTTTGAGTTTGAATGTGTCTGTGACCCAGGATGGAAGGGAGAGTCATGTGACATCAATAGTGAGTTACATTTTTGAAAAAAATGTTCGTTTAATTTTTTGTATATTTGAGTAATTAATTTTTTTTATCATTTTTCAACAGTTAATGAATGCATGCACTCACCTTGTCTCAACAAAGGCGAATGCGTCGATGAAGTTGGAGATTATCGGTGCGTCTGTGATGCAGAGTACATCGGGAAAAACTGTCAACATCGACGTGATGATTGCGCTTCAGAACCCTGTCAGAATGCTGGAACATGCACGGATAAAGATAATGGATTTGAATGTCTCTGTCGACCTGGATTTGTTGGTGAGTCATTTTTTTCTGTCATGTGAATTTCCAAAAAATTTGAATTTAGAGTTTAATATTTGGTCATGATCTTCCTAGGTCTGCAATGTGAAGCTTCGATTGATGAATGTCTCAGTAATCCATGTGAAGGAGAAGGAACTGAAGCATGTATTGACCTCGACAACAAATACGAATGCAAGTGCAAAGCAGGGTATACCGGGGATCACTGTGAGGTACGTGTCCAAAAAATTTTGAAAATTACCAGAAACGATTGCTTTAATAATCACCTTAAATATTTTAGACAAATATCGATGAATGTGAATCCGAACCATGTCTCAATTCCGGCGTTTGTGTCGATGGCATCAACGGATTTACTTGCCGATGTGTCCCCGGCTGGACTGGAAAACATTGTGAAACGGACGTTCCATTCTGCGACTCTGATCCTTGCCAAAACGACGCCGAATGTATCAACCTCTTCCAAGACTATTTCTGCGTTTGTCCTACTGGCACCGACGGAAAGCAGTGTGAAACGGCTCCCGACCGCTGTATTGGAGAACCTTGCATGAATTCTGGAAGCTGTAAAGACTACGGTTCTGGACTTAATTGCACGTGTCCCTCCGACTTTACTGGGATTGGTTGTCAATTTGAATTTGATGCATGTGCAGAAGGAGTCTGTCAGAATGGCGCGGCCTGTATTGATAAAGGATCCGGATACAAGTGCATCTGCCCTGATGGATACACCGGAAGGAACTGTGATCAAAGTATTCCTCATTGTAAATCAAACTCGTGTCCACCCACCGCTACCTGTGTGGATCTCAGTGATGGCTTTTACTGCAAATGCCCATTCAATTTGACCGGCGAAGATTGTCGAAAAACCATTCAAGTCGACTATGATCTCGTCTTTACTGATGAAGAAGGCACGGGTTCAGCTCAACAAATGATTCCGTTCCAAATAAATAAAGAATTTGCTGGATTTTCCATCGGACTTTGGGTTAAATTCACTCATAATGATGACACCGGAACATTCTTGAACTACTATGTTGTCAAGTCCCCAATTTCCACTCGGGATAGAAGATTAGCCATCCAAGCACACAGTGCGGGAATGCTCGTATCCTTGTTTGCTGATGAGACCGAAGTGTACTTACCCTTCCAAGATTATGGTAAGACATTTTCACCCATCTGCCATTCATTTAATTGTTTCGAAATGATTTTGATTCATGTTTGTATTTTCCAGCTCCGGTTAATGATGGTCAATGGCATCATGTCACCTTGATGTATGACAAACGAAACTTCTCTCTTCAACTGGCAACTGATGGTCTCATTGCTGGAAGAAGTGAGGGATACGGACAAGGAAAGGAATTACCTGAACTGTAAGGTTTTTTTACTTAATTTTTGACACCACTAATGTACGATTATACTAAAATAATTTGGTACCTTTCCAGTGGATGGATTTCTTTGGGAGCTCCAGCCTCCGAGACAGGTCGGGCTCCACAGGACTCCGGATTCATTGGAAGTCTTAGTCGAGTCCAAGTTTGGAACCGGCCATTGGACCATACCAAAGAAATTCAGAAACAAGTTCGAGGATGCCGTACCGAGCCAGTTATCTATCAAGGACTAATCCTCCCATGGAACGGATACGACAAGATTTCCGGTGGAGTTGAACGTGTCGTCCCATCCACTTGTGGAGAGCGAGTTTGTCCTCCTGGAATGAGTGGAAGTCGTTGTGATGTCACCAACATGGATAAAATTCCTCCCGTTGTCTCCCATTGTCCTGGAACAATGTGGGTCATCACGGGCAATGGCTCTGCTACCGTAACGTGGGATGAGCCTGTTTTTACTGATAACGTCGGTGTCGTCAGAGTCGTCGAGAAACAGGGATTCAGACCTGGACAAACTTTGCTTTGGGGCAACTATGACATTGCTTATGTGGCTTATGATCAAGCAGGAAATAATGCCATGTGCCGATTCAAGGTTTACGTATTAGGTATTTGTCTTTTCATTTTGTATTGATTTGTGTTTTTACATTGTTTTCATGTATTTAATATTTAACATTTTTTAATTAATTTTGTAGCTGAATTCTGCCGTGCACTTCAAGATCCAGATGGTGGAAATTCACAATGCAATGGTTGGGGACCTGGAGGACATTTCAAAGCTTGTGAAATCTCTTGTAATTCTGGACTCAAGTTCTCCCAATCTGTCCCCAAGTTTTATGCTTGTGGAGCTGAAGGTTTCTGGCATCCAAGTCAGGATATCGAACGACCCCTTGCTTATCCCTCATGCACATGTATGATAAATTTATTATTACTCTGCATGATTTCCTTTATGTTAACTTAAAGTTTTACAATAATTGTTTTCTTTGCGTGATTTTAGCTTCACGTCCTGCTCAACGAGTTTTCAAGATTAAACTCCAATTCCCTAGTGCCGGCCTATGTAATGAAGCTGGTCAAGGGGTTTTGCGTGAAAGGATCAAGTTGGCAATTGCAAAACTAAATCAAGACTGGCGATTCTGTGCAACTAAAACCAAGGATGGGGCCGACTGTCAGGATTTGAACATTGGAGTTCTCTGTGACAAGAAATCTCAGGCTAGATCCTTCCGTGCCCTTACAAAACGCCAAGCAGACAATAACGAAGATCTTTACGATGTTAATATCAGCTTCCCAGCTCAAAGTGATCCTGTTACGAATGTGAACACTAATGAACGATCCCACATTCATAAATTGCTGCAGAGTCTTATTCTGGAGGTAGGTTTACAATAAGAATTTAGACAATAATGTTTTCAGTGGATTATAACCGTTTGTTTGTTTTTCCAGAACGATGCATTTAATGTTCGAGATGTTTTACCAAACACAGCTGCCGATCCAACTTCCTTGGATTTGAAATCTGATTACGCCTGTTCTCCTGGACATGTAGTTGTCGGATCTGATTGTGTACCTTGCTCATCTGGAACTTTTTACACCCCAAACAACTCTTCATGCCAAGTTTGTCCGGTTGGAACTTATCAAAGTGAAATTGGTCAATTGGTATGTTAACTTTGGCATGTATACTTTCCTGGGATTTGTGTTCAGTTATACTTAACAATTGCTTTATTATTGCTCTTAGGAATGTAAAGGCTGTCCAAATATTGCTGGCAAGGCCGGAGTCACTAAAATCCTTGGAGCAAGATCCCCGAAGGAATGCAAGGAACGTTGTTCTGCCGGAAAATACTTTGATGAAACCTCTGAACTCTGTAAAAGCTGTGGCTACGGACAATACCAACCTGACGAGGGTCAGTTCACTTGCAAATTGTGCGGTCTTGGAAAGACTACTCGGACAACGGATGCCGTTAGTGAACTGGAATGTAGAGATGAATGCTCTAACGGGCAACAACTCAGTTCTGAAGGAATCTGTGTACCATGTCCGAGAGGAAGTTATAGAACACAAGGAATCCATCCTGCGTGTGTCAGTTGTCCACATGGTGAGTAGTTTCAATTTAGAATTTAGTTTTGAAGTAGAGCAGTAGTGAGTGACAGATAATAATGTATATAATGTTGTCTTTTTTTACAGAACGGACAACACAATCCACTGGTGCCACCAATGTGGATGATTGTACCCTTCCAATTTGTCGACCTGGTACGTTGGAAATTATTAGAGAGTTATGTGTAATTTGTATCTTTTATTGTAACTAATGGATCATGTTTTAATACTTCAGGTTCATATCTTAACACTACTGACAATAGATGGTAAGTAAAGGAATTCAAATCAATTCTAAAACGAAAGAGTTTTAACTTATGCCACATTTATAATTTTCCAGTGTCCATTGTGAACGTGGAACATACCAACCTGAAGAGCAGCAAACCATTTGCGTTGCTTGTCCATCAGATACATCCACCAAATTCACTGGCTCTGTAAGTCTTTTCGAGTTAATTTTGTCAATTTTACTTTCCATCCTGATTTGAGTCTCTCTCACTCCCAACATTTATTACAAGTCGTGATCCGCATCCGAATATTGTTGTAATCCTTAACGAGGTTTTTTTTATCTCTTTGTCACTAAATGAAGAACATCCTCATTCTCTTTCTCCATTCAAGTGTTAATCCCATTTCCTACGAAGGGAATTGAGTTTTTCTCATTTCTCATTTGAGTTGATTTTGACAATAAATCATGATTTCTTTCCATTTACAGACGAAATACGAAGACTGCTCAAACCCTTGTACTGTCAACGGAGCTGAAACCCATTGTGATCCAAACGCATTCTGTGTCCATGTCCCAGAAACTCATGACTTTAGATGTGAATGTAAACCCGGTTTTAATGGAACTGGAGACCTTTGCTTCGGTATGTTTACTCCAACTAAGAGAAATCATATAATTTTTACTCCAAAAGCGTCACCAAACGAGTTATGCAACAATATTTATAAATGAATTTCAGACTTGTGTGAAGGTTTCTGTCACAATGAAGGAAAATGTAGTAAAGATAAAAAGGGTCAGCCATTCTGCACATGTAAGTTTTTGTTAACAAACTCAACTTGTCTACATATGACCTATGGATATTTTTGAATGATTTCTGACGTATTACTTTCAGGCTCGGGAAGTTTTGTTGGAAAGCGTTGCATGGAAAAGTCTGACTTTGCTTATATTGCTGGTGGCATTGCATCCATCGTATTTGTCATCATCCTCCTGTTCTTGCTTATTTGGATGATTTGTGTCAGGTATGATAAAAGTCTTCGTGTAATATACTTTTGATGATTATCAAGGAATAATGCATTTTTTGTAATACGAATGGTACTCGTAGATCGACGAAGAGAAAAGAGCCCAAAAAATTACTTGCAGCATCCACAATCCCAGATCCCACAGGAGGTGAGTAATATAGTGACGAAGACAAAGTATTATTAAATTTATAACGTCCTCATTAATGCCTGTTTTACCAGGATCTCAAGTCAATTTCTACTACGGAGCACCCAGTGCGGCTGGAGTCCCTTATGCAGAGTCTATTGCCCCGTCCCACCATTCAACATATGCTCACTATTACGACGACGAAGAAGACGGATGGGACATGCCAAACTTTTACAATGAGACTTACATGAAAGGTAAATTATAATTTACCTTTCATGACCTTTCATGATATGCTCCATTTTTTTTACTCAAAATGGAAATTGGAATAAATGATTTATGGTTTGTTCTTTCCCGAAATTGCAGAAGGTTTTAGTAACGGCCAGTTAAATAGCTTAGCCAGATCTAATGCGAGTATATATGGGAATAAAGATGACCTTTACGACCGATTGAAGCGACATGCTTATCAAGGAAGGAAAGGTGAGGAGGACTGTTAGCTCACTGAGTAAATCCCTTTCTCATACTTTTCTTACCATTTTATTACACGCGAAACCTTTTGAAATCTTGTACTCTTTTCAAAGTTGCTTGGCATGAATCCAATTTTCTTTTTCTTTTAAAGATGAAAAATTCAAAAATGTTTCGCTTTAACATTTTAAGTTTTGCTAGAAATTGTTTTAAGATTTACAAAATACTTATGTTTTCGTATTCTTATGAATTACAGAGAAAAACGGAAACGACACAACAAGCGACAGTGATGCCCAATAACTTAATTGAGTCACTCACAGTCAAATAGTCGTTATCTGGGAGTTGAAGCCGTGTTCTTGAAAAGATCTTTATGCTTCAAAAGTCAAGTGTCCTGTCCAATTCAATCCTCAGTTTCAATGCAAATTATACATACGTTTATTAATTTTGTAATTTACGCCAAGCCAAGAAAAGTTCAGCTGTCAGTTATTTTCCTCAAATTAGTACGAATTACTTTCTCTCCTTTTTCAGTTCAAAACGTGGTATTCGTACAGAATTCTTTGTTTCATTTTTAATTCAATGTAGCCATTTTTCCTCGTTATTTCAATCATTCACTTGATTTCATATTTGTAAATGACTGTGTCAGTCAATATTTTGGGGTTTGTTGTTTTCACTCTAAAAAGTTATTATTTCAGTAGAGAAAATTTGCGTTACAATTTACATGCAATGTTTACCCGTTTTCCTGTTGACGTAATACTTATGATAAGTAAACATACATATAATATTAGATAACTTGTGGGTTGGTTAACGGCTATACTATATATTTGGGGGATCTCTACGTACAGTTATTTTGTACTTATTCTAACATTTCAACAACACTAACCCTACTTTTGTATGTAGTTTAATTAGCTTGTTTATAAATAGTCTAAATAGATAAGAGTTATTGCAAAAGAGCTCTGGGTTGCCATTTTACAATTAAAGGAGTGAAATATGTTTATGAATGTTGAATGAAAAACTGTGTTGCAGAATGAATGCAAATGTTTGATATTACATAACAACATGTAAAATTAAATTAATCTAATTCATTAACAGATCAAAATATATATTAATGTAACGGTTTGAATGCATATATAGCCTAGTATTTATTATAATGTTATAAATTAATCGTAATTAACACTCCTGACGAAAGGATAGAATGCTCAAACGTCGGATGCGATGCGGATGATTGCATCTAGTTTTCTTTCAGAAAATAAGAATGTAAACCATGCGCAGCTACGGCTAGTTGCAATAATTAGCTAAAAATTAAAATTGTATCCTTTTGTATTTTTGTACGAATAGAACAAGAGAAAACGCAAATAGATAGATATGTTAATTAAGTTTTGATATATTATTATTTATGTGTACTTAACTAATCCAGGGACCACATGCATGTTAGAAAAATACCCATTTGTGATGAACATGTTAGATTATGAGATGAGATGAGTAGACCAGGAAGACGCAATTCAGTTGTGCCTAAATTAAATAGGTTATTTTTTATATTATTAGAATTATACACAAACAATTACAATATATGATGGAAGTATGACTTGTGCATTCCTGTTACACATAATTTACGAGACACAAATGAGAACAATGCGTGTAACTACTATTTTATTGTTGACTGTTAATATTTTTTGAAATTGTAGTGTTTGTGACGCTAGTGTACATGTTGGTAAAAAGAGAACAAAACAAAACACTTGTTAAATTGTAAACGAGATACTGATAAATGAGTTTATTTATTACGAACAATAAAACTTTTGATAATCATATTTAGTTGACCATGCATAAATATTTTTTTATGACAATGGTAAAAATGACCACAAGTAGCTTATCCATCCCTCATCATCTCCAACGTTTGTTTTCGCTTCGGGTTCCGGGTTCTGCGAGATCACTGGAGATCCGGAACTTGAATTAGGAGAGACACTTGAATACGATGCACCAGACGCATAATCTGCAGGAGTGATTGGGTTGAAATCATTTTGTTTGTTTGCATGGCAGAATCGTTTCAATGCTGGTTCTGGAGTCACGGCCATTTCTTGGGGCTAAAAATTACTTAACGTATTATGTGCATTAAAACATCAATTAACAAGTTACAGATTTTTCTGGAAATGATGCTTTCCCTTGGAGAAATGTGCGCGTGTGATTATCATTGAGTGGTACGAAACCAATTTGGCTGCGGATTACAATTCCAGTTGTGGTTTCGGGGGCTTGGACACCGGTGGACATTTGTCCATAGGATGATTCTGACTCATGCGGAGGATCGGGAGCTAGTCGTTTCCGTTGTTTTCCAGACTTATTCTTGAAAAGGGATTAAATTATTGTTGATATTATACAATTTCTATAAGACTTATAATCCTGAGTTACCGGCATTGTTCTGATTAAAAGTTTATTCCTGATGTATTCCGATTTACTGGCAGAAGATAGACTTAACTGTAAAACAAGACTGAAACAATTTTACAGAAGCCATTTCCTTTTATGCAAACCATCTCATGTTAATGGCAATGATTCGCTACTCTTGTCAGTTGGCGAAGTTATCAATCTAACATTGCAAATTTCGGCCAATATTTATTTTATTTATGATGCACTTTGTATCGAGGGTAGTACGTAGAATTAATTCAGCAAGTACGGATAACTTGTGAAAATTTATACAAAGGTTTCATATTTTTCAACAGTCCCTGATTCGTTGTCCTATTTATTTTTTTCCAGATTTGCAAACTCATTGTGCAAAAAATATTCCGGGCAGTTCATAAAGCCCGAGTCGGTTTGTATGTTTTATAATAAATTGATTTTATTAAAACACAACTTTCATTCTAATATTAAACTTACATATTCCAAATATTAATACAGCATCAAACAATTCGATTTTCTCCTTGGAATGAAAACGACATATTTTAATAACATCAAAGAGATTCATCAAAACAATTTTTAACAATATTTTAAATGTAATTGCTTAATATTTGCATATTGTGTAGTAAAATTTGTATCCTAGTTGTGAAATGTCTATAAATAAACAATCATTACAATTTTAAATTTTCATTCCGTATCTCTTACTGGTGTACAGAGGTATAAAGTGATGATTCTTGTTTATGATTTGCTTCAGGCATTGAGCTGTTTAGAAGGTATGAAACTTACATAATCCAAATATTAATACAGCATCAAACAATTCGATTTTCTCCTTGGAATGAAAACGACATATTTTAATAACATGAAAGAGATTCATCAAAACAATTTTTAACAATATTTTAAATGTAATTGCTTAATATTTGCATATATATGTGTAGTAAAATATGTATCCTAGTTGTGAAATGTCTATAAATAAACAATCATTACGATTTTAAATTTTCATTCCGTATCTCTTACTGGTGTACAGAGGTATAAAGTGATGATTCTTGTTTATGATTTGCTTCAGGCATTGAGCTGTTTAGAAGGTATGAACCATGTTAAAAATGGGTTGCAAATTTTAAGTTTTGCAACTCAAAAAAGATTGAATCGAGATGTGAACAGGATTGGAAAAATGATTGCAAGAACACTTGTGGTGATCGTGATGAGAATTTGAGGAGGACTGGAACCCATAATGGAGAAAGCATCATTGCAACCATTTCCAGAACAGGTATAGATACAAGAACGGTACTCCAATTGATCACCCGGACGTTTTATAAAGTCACAATAATTTCCAAGATCTCGAGACGAGCAGAATCGACGAGTTCCCAGGCTCCCTACATTACATTGAAAGAAATATATAAATAATTTTCAATTTCGTTTACAAAATGAAACGTTAATCTCGTCAATTTTAAGCAAGCAAATAAATATTGTCGCAAATACAAAAGATACCCATAAAAAACAAGCTGTACTTTATAGCAAAAAAGGTAATTAACAGTTTATCCAGCACCTGCCCAGATCCCTTCCGCCTTTATGCAATACTGAGCATCAAAAACATTTCGACATGACTGTGGTTGTCCCAACAGGGTGGGATCAGAGCACCCAAAATCCGAAGAACTTTCCGTTTCGTCACACAGAAAACAGTGAAGATCTCCGGATGCATCTGTGAGGAATCCTTTTGTGGCAGCGTGTGAAAAGAAGCATTATGAAGTTAGAGAATAGATTAAGATAAGTAGTTATCAGTGCTATTCCTACTGGTAGGGTGCACAAACCTCTTTAACCACACAGAAAAGATTAAATGCATTGGTTTTTATGGACGTATAAATTGGATTGGTTGGAGATGAAGAAATTGTATTTTCCTCAAAACCACCAATCGATAAGATGCGAATGTGGTTGTTTGTTGTGAGCATTGAATTGGGTTTGATGAGAAAAAGGAATAAATTGTGTAAAGAAATTGAATTGTGAGTAACAGATAAAATGAAATCAGATTTGGGATTTTGAGATGAAAGGGATCAAAGGAGAGTGAGTGAGAAAAAGGATTTCATCAAATGTATCAAAATTGCTCCGTCGGAAAAATTAGATTTTGATTCGTATATTTTAAATTCGGTATTATTAATTGTTTTTTTTAAGACGAAGACAGTATCCCTTTATTCTGGGTTGTACAAAATAGCGGACTGAACTGAAAGAATTTGCATATCAAAAAGTGCTTCTTTTAGGTTTGTCAACATATTAGACACTTTGTCTTTGTTTTGCAAATTTATGACGGCAAACTTGCTAATCGTGTTAAAACTTTCATAAAAGCAAACAGGTAATGCATGCAAATTAAATAAACAAGTAAGCCGTGCTAAAATAGTTTCGCAAACGATTCACGAGGGACAAAACATCCGAAGTTCATACTCGTACAAATTATTTTCTCCTGGATCTAAAAGGATGAACTTTCTCATCTTAAAACCTTCCGCTTTAAGAGCTGACAAGAATCTGCATAATAGTATTCGAATAATCTACTTTTAAATACGAGGCGAGAAAGAAAAGTTTGAGTAATAAAAAGCAATACAATTTTGCAAGCAATTTGCAGTCATTTTCCTCCAGTAAATAAAATATACCTCCTTCTACCCCAGTGGTTTTGATGCAATATTGGGCCTCATATAGAGACGATCCGCAATCTTTCAATTCCACAATGTCCTCATCATCACTGTTCATTGTGTCAGGACAATAATTATCGTTCACACTGGAGCATTCAAAGCAACGAATAGCGTCAGATACTGTAAAACAAAATTTAAAAATTGGCAACAAAAGACAAACATGCAAATAATCAAAGGTAGCAACATAACAAAATTGCAGATATCGTGAACTGCTTAAATTTAGTAATGAAACCAAGTGCATGATAATCTTGATTGACATAATAAATACAACGGCCGACTAAAATACACAGTTTTCCCATTTCGAACAAATATCCTTTCACCGGCCACATTAGCTTCTAACAAATATTAATAAAACAAAAACTAAGAAATACATTTATGTACTTCAACGTCAATTACGAAATAACTTGAAGTAAAGCACGATTTGCATCCTTCATTTCCTCTGTAGTCGCGCATTTGGTTTGCCTAGCAGTGCCTGTCAATCACCGTCAAATAATGAAAACCACAAATGTCATCGAGTCTCAGTCAGTTATTCAGTAGTAATTTAGTAAATATCAATTGAATGCTTCTAAACCACGAAAACTCAATAACTAAGGAATTTGTTTTGGGATTAGGAACTTTCTGGAAATATTCCATCATTGCTTTAATGAAAATGTCAAAAAAGGTTTCGTGGTGGCAGGCCACGATGTGCCGTTCTGATTTGCTTTCTCTGAGTTGGCTTTCTATTCAACAAACCAAACCACTTAGTGTGCTTTTCAGCCAGGAATCACTCTTCATTCGCATCCATCCATGGTTTAGGTTTATGGAAAAAGGAAACTCAAAAAGGATACGGAGTGAATGAGTCCATTATCCTTGGGTCGAAGCAATAAAAAATATTTTTCTGGCTGAATGGCGAACCTCATATCCTACATTTTCTATGATGAAAAAAAAAGGAATCGCGGAATTATGAAGAAAATTATTTTGTTATTGCAAACGGCAAAAAATCTCATTCGCATTGGCTATTATTCATTTGTTTCCTACTACAGTGAACCTGAAAGAAAGTACGCCAATGCTTTTGTGAAATGAAACTTGTAACGAGTTTATGCGTTTTTTAACTTTAGATGAAAACGGAAGGTTGACGTTCGACCAGGTTAATTTTAAGACTACATAATTATATCACACCAATACATGTAGCTATGAATGATTGACTGACATACCTGCTATCACTGCAAATAGAAGAACGAGTATCATCATTATAGATCGTTGTATTTGTCCAGCCATCTTCAAGCTTCGTTTATTTTCTTTCAAAGAAAAACTTGCAAGTAGGCTTTAAATAAAAATTTCACTTTCACTCAATGCAATCTTATCTCAATAATTGGGGTGTCGTTATGTAATTGAGTCCATTAGCAGAATCCTTCAAATTTTGTGACTTTTGTACTCGTATCCTGTCCAAGTTTACATCTCTCTTAAATTTGCAGAAGCAACTCGGCTGGACTCGATCTGAAATAGTAGCGTTTGCTTGTAATTATTGATTTATTAATGTTGTGGAATTTTGTGTGAATGAAATTTAGCAGATTATATACAGTTTTCAATATTCTAAAAAGTTGCAATCGGATTAAAAAGTGGAGAAAACCAATGCTTGATCTGCACTGGAGAAAAGTTCCTTCACTTCTGGGTGTCTGAGGTTCTCATGGGCTCAATTTACGTGGATTTTCAACTCAGGAAAGAAATTCTCTCGTACTTTCTCCCATTTATTATCTCACCTACCTAAATCTCGGCACAAACCATCTCACCCAACTAGGGAAGAACACCAAAGTCTCAAAGTGGAATTGATACCTTACTCGTCTACATATATTGGACTGCCTGACTTGATAAAAGAAAGTAATAAATACCCTTAGTGTCAATTTCTAGTCGTTCACGTTTAGATCGTTTGTAAGGATCCCGTTGCGGGTTTCGTTGTTTGACTTTCTTGGTTCAAGTTCTGCCCTAGTTTTACAAAGTTTGATGTTCTGCATATTTGGAGAAACAAGGCTAATTTTACTTTTATGTGGACTACAAACTTGACTACCAACTGCATTTATTTATAAGAGTTTCAACTGCTTGTCTTCCACTTGTCTAAAAAAGAGTGATGACAATTAACTTACCCGTTATTTGCAATTCGCACCAAACAATTTAAAATGTTCAAGTCCAATTCTGGTCCGAAATAAAACATTTACTATATAATACTGGACAAGAGTTTGAACTGTTTATTTCTACCCAGACATGGGATACAGGCATATCTTGTGATGTTTGGCGTTTTCTGTACTTAATATGAGAGTATGACTAATACTAGTAAAACGGAGGGACGCACCTTGCCTCTCTTTACCAATCATGACATGCAGCTAAAAAACCAACAGGGTAAAGCATTGCATGATATTACGTATTGTTATGGTTGAGGGGATTATATGTAAACCTGTATTGGACACATAACCGGGTTGCAGGTAACCGGCAACGCAGGTGGCACTGTACTTTTTTAAACCACCTCCCCGTGCTAACAGAAGTATGCAAGTATTGCATCGAAAATTTGACTGTCCATGCAGATTATTTTACTTTGTTAAAATCATTTATTTTCTCTGGACTGCTAAATGCAGAATTAAATATATTACCAAAGAGAAAAATATAAAGTTCCATGTAAATCTAATGTTGGTACATAATAATAACGGTATTTAAAGCTATCTTTGAATGGTGACTAATACAATTATAAGATAAATATTTCAAGTTCTGCATAAATTATTAATATAGTGTAATTGTAGTATTTATTAAATTTATTAATAATATAGCACTCTGGATTGGACTTTTGACAGATTTCATTGATTGTTTAGTTGGGAATTATTTAATTTGAACAACTAACAATAAATTTTATGACCCATGATCGATATGATGGGAATAAATTAAGGGTGATTATGTATCTTTTTTTGTCATGTAAATTTCTATAACCTCATGATTGACCTCGTTGTCGATCTCTCATAGTTGGTTAAATTCTGTTTTAGAAAGTAATTAAAATGTTCATATTCTATTCTGTACATTGTGTGAATTGCTCTGACAAAAAGGTGCATGATAAAAATTAAAATAGTTATATTTGATATTTAATTGACAAGCTACATGTTAAACTGTAGATAATTCATTCCGTCCTATTGTTAAATTGAAATTTAGTTCATTTCGGCAGGTCCAAATTACTTGGTTTCTTTGTTTTAGTTCTTGGTTTGGCAGATGAAACTCTAGGAAAAGACTTGATTTTCATTATCTTTGTAAGTTTTGATTTAGGAAGACTTGCAGCTCTGTTCAAAGATGATGACGATGTTGCCACCGCAGGAGATGACGAAGAATCATTCGGTATTCCTAGTGAGGACTGTTTTTTCTTTGGAAGTGTCTTCGCCTGAGATCCTGAAGTAGGTTTGGCATTTTCCATCGAGTTTCGATTTTCTCTATTTTTTGGGCCCAACGGCCCGCCTCCTGTTTGGGAAGGAGTTAACACCGTCGACTTTTTATTCGATTTTGAACCCAGTGCTGTACCGGCTATCATTAGAACAGGATTTCCATTGGCATCCAAAGGGTTGAGAGATCCTATTTTCAGCGGTGACTCTTGCCCAGGCGAAAGATTTGTCGTAGACTTGAATTCTGGACTTAATTTCAATCGATTTATCAGCGACCGCTTGACACCTTCAACGGTTTTAAATTCTGTGTGGGACAAACGAGAGTAGGGATTCTGTCCTGACATGTCCAACACTGTTTCAGCGAGTGATCTACCCACCTGATCCAATAAATAATGCAAATGAGATAAATTATGTATCGCGAGTTATATGTATGTAGTATGCCCAAACTTTCGTAGCGAGTATAAAAGTAATCTGTTCAATTTACCTGTTCAAACAACTCAATAGTGAATTTTGGGGGCTGAAATGTCGCAGCAATAGTGTCATCAATAAATCCAGTGTTTGCGGCTCTGGAGACAATGGGATTGACAATTCTACCCGTGTTGTAATTGCATTCAAGAGTATAACTTCGAACTAAACCTGTATTGGACACAAATGAATAAATTGAATTTAAATTTTTTATTCTTATTCAAGACAGTTTCGGACTTTTTCTAATCAAACAACTCGATCACATTTAAGAATTTCTCACCAGTTAGTTTCAAACAAGCAACACGGCCACTTCCCTCGCGGCTCATGCCATCCTTTTTGTCTCTAGATATAGTAATGAATATCATGGTAATTAATAAAATTACTTTAAAAAAATAACATCTTTTCTGCCTATTTGATTAATAATTACATACTTGCAGCACATTAATCGTTCGGTGAAATTGCAGGCAGCAAAATCAAAATGTGGCGAATTTAATGCCATCACTCTCGGCACGAGCATACATTCTGCCTGAGTGCCCACATCAGAGAAGTGATTTCCATACATGAAAATTCCTATTCAAATTGAAAAGTTATGCACATAAAATCTTATATTACATCATGTCAAGTATTTCTTGAAATACCTCGCTTGGTTGTATGCCCATGCATGTCCACGTATAAGAATAGGCCTGACGATGAGTCGTAGTATCTGCTGGTACTTGTACTTCTATACCCAGGCATTCCACTTTTTTGAGATCGTGTCAATCGAGAAGTCTTCATATCGAATGGCCACTTCATCCCACTGAAGATCCCTGAAGAACTTGTGCTTTTACCAATTGCACTTCCCAGCCGCTTTTCTTTAGTTCCACCAAGTCGCTTATCTGTTTCAGATAAAGAACTTGATCGAGGCTTTTTGTTGTCTTTCCCGAGTGGTCCTTTTTTCTTACTCCTGTCACAAAAAAGCAATAAAATACATTAAATAAATCACTGGCAATTTATTAATAAATATAATTGTAACTACTTACCAAGTGAGTGACGAATTTTGGCTGCTGCTTCCGCGTTTTTTCAGCTCTTGATTCGGTACATCCGGTTCAACATGAGTATCGACTTCCATACTATTAAGTTGAGGTTCGTTCAATTTCAAATTTTCATAGTAAACAGAATCCTCATCACAAGCTTCAAATGCACATTGATGGGTGCTATTGTTAAAGGATTCATTTAAAGAGTCAGGCCGACCCTCATCAGTTTGGCTTCGTTGTAGAGTTGGACCAGAGCCACCGACACTAGGTGTATCGTCTAGAGGTACACATCCAGCACAAATGCTATTCGCATCCGATAAGACAAATGTGTAAGGTTTCTTTGAAGAAGTTGACGCCATTGTACAAGTAAGTGTGTGTGGATTTAAAACTCCTCCAGGAGCCGGGATAGGATCAAAGCAAGCATCCTCAGAAAATAGGGAGGGGTCAATTTTAGTGAAATTACGAGAACATGATGCAACTACGGAGTCACAATCACTGTTAGTGTCAATGCTATCGGTGTTTTCTCCTCGTTGAAGAATATTTTCTTCGGATTCTTCATTTTCATCAAATGTGTCCAACCCACAATGATAGTAAATCAGAAGTTTCCTTGCCGCATAAATGGAAGGATGTAGTTTTGAGGAAGGATTTAAATATACACGATTTAAATTGACTCCGCGTGGATCCGTGCGATAATGTCCTTTAAAAACTCCGTCTGGGTTTAGGATTGGGATGAATTTAAAAACGAATAATCTTCTTAAAATCACAGCTCTTGCATCTGTCTTGTGCATAATGAATCGAAGAAATCCATTTAAAACGAAACTGGAGGGCGTTTCTCCAGGATGCTATAAACAAAAATAAAATTTATTTTGTGTATTTAACAGGAAAATAAGCAATTGGAAAACGGATGCAATATTACTTACAACACGGGCGCTGAGAAATACAACTTTTTTTCCTGGGAATTTAAAGGGTCTGGGCTCCTCAAGGATTGGAAAAAGATTTGATAACCGATCTTCTCGGTTTTCAGACATTCCATGTACCGATGAAATTGTGAGGAGGTCTACCCGTCGTCCTTCCAAAGAGTAACAGACGCATTCTCTGTGATAGTATATTTCATTTTGCGCCGAGGAATGAAGTAATTGGTCCCGTTTGTTGATTTTAGCTTTAGGACCACTGCCACCAGCGTTTATGATCTTGTTTAAAAACTCGTTATCCAAATCTTTGAGTAAACCACATAATTCCTCGTAGCCAAATGGGTAGGTGAAGGCAATGAAGAGAGTGGATTTGTACGTGTTGTCAGGAAGCTTGATGCGGAAAGTAATGTTGCATCCGTTTTCCAATGGCTTATTTTCCTGTGAAATTCACAAAATAAATTTTATTTGATTGAACTTTATATCATTAAATACACCGACTAACATTTATAACGACTCGATCGTCAATTCTCTCCCACTTTGGACGGTCAGGCACGACTCGATAAACGGGTTGCATTCCTTGTAAAAATAACTTTGTTTGCTTGTTAATATTAATGATATTGATCTTGACAATTCCATTGGATTTCCCACCTGGAAAAGTTTTAAAAGTCATAAAAAAATTATAAAAGTTTTCTATTATTGTGTTTACCGTGAATCCCGAAATTAAACCTGTTAAATTGAATTGGAACAAGTAATTAAATTAGTATTTATTCCTTTCAATTTTATAATCAATAAAAATCTTACCAAGTCCTATTCCCATTTTGCCAAACTGTTCCGTGACAATCAGGCCTTGTCCACACGTTGATTTCATAGTCTTGTCATAAAGAAGAGCAATTAATTTACTATTCGCAATTCAATTAAACACTTCTTAATTAAATCTACCTTGGTTTTCCGGTTGAAAGGAAGCTTGAGAACTATTTTTCCTACCCTGACCCCCTCCTGGATATATTAATTCGGCCTTTAGCACATTTCCAGAATCAAAACCCGATGTTATCGTTAAAGGTCCACAAATTAAAGAAGTCGTCATTCCAAATTCATCTCTCCACTCGACAAATAGTTAAAGGTCCGCAAATTAAAGAAGTCGTCATTCCAAATTCATCTCTCCACTCGACAAATTACCAAGATATTCCGTCCAATAAGAAAAACCCTCCGCCCTGCTCTTATCTAAAATGTAAATCAATCACATTATACCTCCACACAATCGATATCAAACTTTGACAATATTTACTTTTGTAGGTTATAGAATAGTTAACAAACTCGTATTTTCCACTTGCTGGACTGGGAATTAGCTTATTATTTTAGTTTTTAATTCATAACGTTATACTTGACACTAATTCCGTGATTAGAAGCAAAATTAATTCTGTTCTTGACACAAGAATTTGTGTATTTGATAAGGAATCTGGTGTATTTACAGAATTTGATTTTTGGGGAAAGAGAAAGTAGGTGGACGGTGGTGATTTGGTTACTCGACAACAGAATGCACTCTTTTTACGAGCTCCCATTTTTGCTAACTTTGGTAGACATGAAAATAACGGAGCAGAAGAGAAAGCCAATTGATGGACTGCAGGCTATTATGCAAAAATAAATGAAGATCACAGTAAAATTCTTCTTTATTATGAGTGAAGTAATAAATTCTACATAGTATGTAATGGATTTCACACTTTTTTAATGTCCCATCGAAGAAACCACGAAGAAACTTGTGAATCAATCAAAATAGCACCATATTATAAAACTTGGAATTAATTAGTGTTACATAAGCTTCAGATTAGATCGAAAAGTAACTGAGAACATAATGATTGCAATAATTTTGTGAAAATAGTTTTATCGCATAAATATTATATTAGTTTCATTCAATTACCATTCCTCGTTATTAATCATGGATTTGTTGACCAGAGATGATTACCAAAATACAACTATCGGATTGAAATAGTTAAAAAATAATAATTTTGAACTTTTGTTATTTTTAAAACAAAGTTAAACATGGTTGCATTTACTTACATATCAGCTCAAGACGCAACTCAGAATCATACAGGTTTGTATTTTTAATTTAAAATATTTCGGCCCTTTCAGCTTTATGTAGTTTCCTTCCATCAGTACTAAACTACTAGTACATAATAAATAAGTTACCAGTAATTTTTCTCAATTTTTTTAAAACTTTTTCTGTCACATAATTAACTAGAATAAACAGGTACAAAATTTATGACATCCAATGTCTACTCACTAATATTAGTTTTAACATTCCAGTAGTTTTTATTTTATAAATTTTTGTTATTTTTGACGAAGAGGAGGTACACGAGTGCCGACAATGATTGTACATTTGAACTCCAGAAGAGCTTTACCTTAATACTATGTTTAGCAGTGATTGACATAGGGTGTTAAATTATAATTTACTCCAAAGAACATTGAACATTGAATATCTTTTTAAAAGAAGCCCATAAAATACTGTACAGGTTAACATTACAACTTAACTTATTTACATTCACATTCCACAAAAATAAGTTTACGCTATATCTATTGAGATATGCATTTCAGAAATCTTCAATTTTTATGAAATATTTACTTTCCATATTACGTTTACTAATCTATATTACTCGAGTACTTAATTTTACATGAATTCACTATTACAAGTAGAATTCTTTTTCCCATGATAGCGGTGATTATGCAGATTATGGGATCGAACCCGTTCATTCTGCCCATTCCGATGGTTGGGTGGGGCAAGATAATGGGTTGTAGTTGTTGAATTACATATTTTTCCGTCAGTCGTCGAGGTCAGCACATGGAGAGGAATATGCACCGTGGATGTTCCTGTTAACAAGACCATGTTAAAAATTTCACCAAGTTTTATTGTCAAATGTTTAAAGGCTTGCCATTTGTAGTGACTCGAGTGTGGTTATCATTGTCCGGTGCTCCGGTGACACTGTACTGTCGAGTTGTCTCTTGTGGGCGACAACGCCGAGTCATCTCTGGATGAAGAACGACCCCTGAGATGGCTTCCGCTTCGTTAAACTCAATAAATGGACACCAGCGGAAAACCTGTTGGAATCCTCTTCTAAATCTAGAATTATAACAAAAAAATGATATTTTAACAAGGACATTATAGTGATAAAATAAAACGATAATGTAATTATTGAGAGAGGTTGCCGGATCTCATGGATGGCATTTTAAAAATATAATTATTTTTCAGTTTGTTACTGCTCTAAACTCTGAACCAACTTCTATGGAATAAAATTTGCAGATTGTGCGTGTGAAACTCATTTCAATTTTATCAGTGTAATTACACCGTAATGCCGGAAGTTGGCAGTTATTTCAAGATCAATCCTTGCTCCAGTTGGATACTTATTTGACAAGTATCCACTTTCTTAGACTTACAATTAGACTTTCTTAAACTAACTTAGGCTCCTAGTTAGTTCTGAGCTATTCCTTTAATTATATTTTCATACTTCTGCTTTCCCTTGAAATACTTACCCTCAAAGTAATAAGGTCACTACAAACTTTGCACCAAAATAGCATCTTATATTATGCCTTCAACAAACTTCGCTTTTGAGAATTCAAAACCGAAATTCAATGCCAGTGAGGTAATTTCCATGCATTAATATACAGCCTACATGAATTTAAGAACCATTGAATTTGTTAGAACTAAGCCGACGGGCATGCAAAATGTCACGGATCATTTCACCCGGCACGCCACGGCCACGAGACTAGGGTCAAAAACCCGAAATTTCTATTGAGAAAATGTGGATACAATGTTGATGACGGAAAGTAATCCCTAACATTTATTAATACCAAGAAAACTACAGTGGTCCGAAAGTCTCTGTTCAATTTTGGACACATTAAACCGGCAGGAAACAATACACTTGCAAGATCAAGCAGGAAACAACCTGAGGTTTCCAGTGAAAACTAGAAAACAAATAGATTGGTGCAATATGTCCACCACTAAAAATAATGACAGATTAGTGTTACTTATGTGAGCTACATGCCGAACAAGGTCAAGAACTAGGGAGGCTAAGTGAAGTGGACAGCAATAAATTCTAATACTTGGCACGCAGCAACATGATGCGATTCCATCCAAACACAAAATCATTCATTGCCTGGTAATTAATTCCGACTTATGGCCAACCTTGTAATCCAATTTAAGACTCGTGGTGAAAGTTTTGTTCTGGTAAACCAAACTTCATTTCCTTTCAAGCCTTGTACAAATATTTAAACTAATAAATCTAATTTAACCGAGAAAATGTCCGTTCTTAATGTAATACATTTACATGCAAATCGGTGTAAGAGGAAAGCAGCAGGTATACTCGGACTGAATAACTTAACTGGACAGACAAGTTGAGTTGAACAAATATAATCATAATCTTTGGACGGAGAGAAACCCTTTCAGGATTTTCAAACCACGGGGGAATAGAAAGGTTGGAACATTTAAGGTTTGAGTGAAAGAAAACTCTGGAGATGGTGAAAGTAGTTCATTCCCATAAGCAGTTCCATAAGTTTCCTTGTTTTTATCTCTAACAATTCCCACTTCTTAAACGTCATGAATCAAAGGCTTTCACTGCATTCTCAAGGGTTGTTCTATCCAACAAAAGCTTGACACGTTATATCAATAACGGAATGGAATGCCTTCAAATGGTAAAAGTGAGATTTTTTTAGATTTTACTCTTTTTGTATTTCTCCACTGTCCATCACATTTATCGGATATCGCATTATTCTGTCGGATCTAACTGTAGATCCACCCTTAACTTAGCTTTCACGCTTTCTCATTGTGTTTTGGCATGTGGATAGAAAATGGGGGGACTGCTTGACGTTGAGGAAGATTGAAATTACGGCACCGTTCTTTTGGCCATAACTAAACTTTGTTCCCTTTCCTTTTCTACTGGACTTAAACAGCAAACCTGGTAAGTGCATATTATCCAAGACGCAATAGTGATAAATCAAGCAAGGCAAGTCTAATTGACGGACATGACATAGGACCAAAATGCATATTTTACGAGTATCCTGATACTTTTATGCAATTTGTTACGGTCCAAACAGCTTTACAAGTGAAAACAAGTTTAAGTTCAATTGAGTCCTGAGGTTGACATTTAAAAATCATTGTTTCGCTTCCGGCTCATAGAGATCAACTGCAACCTAACCAATTTTTGAAATCTGTTGAGATGAGAATAACCTAGATAGCGGCAGACCGGCTTGTTAGGGCTTTATGAAAGCATGAACTCGATAAATCTACTTATATACCCAACTCCCACGTCTTGCTTATATCACAATACGCCACAGGCTTCCAGTTGACTCAAGTCACAAGACATCCTTAAGATTGCGATTTAAGGGCAAAACTTTAGTGATATCTTCCACCTCATTACTCAAACCTCTTAGAAAAGTGGGTGATAAGCGGTTCTGAACCACTATGCCTACAATTTATTGAGCAAATAGTGCGATATGGTTTGCATACATGTAAATATGTGGACCTGCGGGTTGGATTCGCATTGTTCATGTGGTTAGTTATGAGTGCTTCATGCTCATATTTGCCCATAGATTGTTCCTAATATCCATTGTTTATTGGCAATTGTTTAATATATTTGAATTCAATGTGCAGTGGGGTACACAACCAAATAGAAAAGCGAGTTCAGAGATTCTCCTCCTCAAACAAATCAATTTATTCATCCCGTGACGTTCACGTCCTTAACCAACCTCATCTACATCTTCAATCAAACAAATCTTACGGAGCAGAACAAAGCAGGGAATTTATACAAGAAATTTGAATTCAGATGCGACCAGAATGCAATTCAGATTTCAGATCCCATCCCAAACCCAGGCAGACAAATCACAAGAAAAAGAATTGTTGGTTTGGTAGAAAAAGGAAAAGGACCCTTGGGATTTTAAAAATGGAGTGTATTGAAGTCCTTGTCCTGTTCTACCTAAAATATTGGTGTGCATAACATCTCCCCTGTTCTGTATTGTGTTTAAACAGTCAAGTTTCATTCAATTCAACACTTCAAGGAAAGTGGAATGTGGGAGGAGGGAATTGTGCACACATTTGACAAAATGGGGTCACAATTTATTCCACCACAATTTTGCGAACACAATATTTTCCACTTCCATTTTTTTGCAAATAAAATCAAATATTCTTTTTTCCACATCTTGTGATACGGACCAGGTGAAGAGAAATAAAATGGAATATTATTAAAAGTCCAAGTTATTGCGAAAAAACACGAGGCAACCCTTAACCATGAGCATTAGCCTTCATCCTCTTTTTTAAATAACGCAATAGCACAACAATCAAAATGATAACAATCGATATGAATAAAAATATCAAACCTGGCATTCATCCAGCAATAGATAATAGGATTATACATTGAATTGGACATCGCGAGCCAATATATACCGAGGTACATTTCTCTTACGAAGAAAGCTTGAGTAATTCCGGGCCAAAGGGAGACCCAGATGAAGTAGACGTGGAAGGGCAGCCAACAGAATGCAAAAATAATCTGCAAAATTAAAAGTTCTTGGTTAACATGAGAGAGAAAGCAATATAAACGCGGCCAACTTACCACTACAACAATCATCATTTTCACCACCTAGGGAGAAAGGAGGAAAAGAAAATCAATCATTAATGTTTTTGAATTATGTGGAAAGGCCCTTCTCAGAATGTAAAGTAAGGATGAAATGTTATGATTATGACAATCCATTTTGGCAGGAATACAATAAAAAATCTAGACACCATTCAAATTCAATTTCCAACCAAAATTGCGAGTTCATCACAAAGAGTTTTGAGCATTCTTCATTTTCAATTACCAACTCGATTCAATTCAATATTCACAAATAAATTGTGCAGATAATTTTTTTGGTTTAAAAAAACTTGAGTAGAGAATATTATTAAAAATTTTGTGGAAAGTGAATTTCTGTTCCAAATCCAAAGTGTCTCTCCTAAATCTACGGGGTTCGGGTATAGCTCAACTGCTGCATACATTAATCATTGGGCATTGCATTTGTTATAATTTTATGTGATCGAGGTGTTCGAAACAATTCAACACTGTAAAACTAAGTATTGAAAAGAATATAGGTTTAAATATCTAGCTGACAGGTTTGCCCAATCAAACCAACTAAGCTGTGTTCCAACCAACGACCAAGTCCGAGATTTTGGTTTTGTTCTGGTGAGAATGTGTGATGTGGCAGCCTATTACGAGAGGAATGATTAATGGCCTTTCCAATGACGTGACATTCTTTTGCTGTTTAAATCAATAACCCAGTCCAAGATGCACTAAAACTTGCCACAAGTTGGGCTAACTTAAGCCTGCAAAAGGCCATTGAGGAAATTTTCTACACTATTCCGAGAAGATCAACCCCCACACACGGCATTTTGCAGGATGCTTGTGTTTCAAATTCACGGGTTAGTTCGGCTGGATGACTTTTTGTGTTTGACATTTGTTGAGTTGACTTTGAAAGTAGGATGAAAGAAAAGAAGCATCTTTTTTTGGGTTTAGGCAGGAGAAAGAATGAAAATGTGGCAAAGTTACAAGTGAAAGGATTTTTTATAAAAGGGTCGCAAAATTTGACGTTATCTGCACTTAAATTTGTTGGTTCAGTGATTTTTTTACTGAAGCTTTTGACATTGTGAGTAGTTGTGGAGGTGCAGATGCAGGCCTTACGATAAAATTGAGTCTGGAAACGGTTACTTGCATGGGTGGTTTTTTAATTATATATTTCTCGGTAACCAAATTAAGTAGAAGTTAATGATTGTCATAAACCCATAAGTAATACAAGAAATGAAGTATCGACTGATAAATGCATTGCTCAGTTTTACGAGAAAATAAGACGCTCTGCCAATCTAATGTTGTCAAAACCTTTGCAGTAAATCCCATCTACAACAGGAAGGAACTGTGATTTACTTATAAATGAGTTATTATTCTGATCTGTCGGCTGAATCTCCTAGTGCAGGACTGTGGTGAAATGATCTGATTTCATCATAAACTGATTCCGTCGGAAATGAATGCCGGATGTCTACGTTCATTAAATTCACTTGATCCACGTTCATTAAATTATCTTGGCTTAGATTTGTAATTTATTCACGGATTGGGTACTAATTGTTTCACAAGATTTTCATTGATTTCCTTAATTTTTGACCGTTTTCATCAAGTACTAAAATCAACGTCCAGGTTAAGGAACGGATATCATCAATCAACCCATCCCTATTGCACACATCTGTCGCTCAATAACCGCATGAAGTAGATTGAGAGAAAGCAACTCAAGGTTCAGATTCGCCTTAACCATTGTTCTGTGTTG
>JAAXNX010000410.1:0-30713 GCA_036491905.1 Folsomia manolachei
TGGATACGAGATTGCGTGAAGGTATTGAAACGTGCGAAACACTATTTCACTGCGGATGCAACTGAACACTGGGTCGTGAATGGCATCAGGGTTTCGCAAAATTGGGATGGTTTGGTGAGGTAAGTTAGTGAAAATTTCTAGTTGTGTAGCATGTTTAAAGTACTGAACTTGTATCGTTTTAACTTTCATTAGAGTTGATCGAGGTGGATGCAAATATCAAATCAGAACTTCACCCATGAGTGGATCTGCAACGATCACAACGCCAACGGTGAGTTAAAGAGACTTATTATATTAAACTATATTTTTATGGTGAACATTGTGATATTCATTGTCCTCGTTGCAGCTTCATACCACTGCAAGTATTGGACACCCACCGGCGTACGGACCTAACGCAACCGGCCATCTTTTCGTCAAACGTGGTATGATATGAGACCTTAACTCTTTGTATGATACATTATTTTAGATATCATACAATTACTAGTTAGTCAGAAAACATTAACATGAAATTATCACATTTTCTAGCTGAAAAACGGCTTCATACTGATGGTCGCGTTTTCATGGTTCGGAACGCTGGGCTTGCCGCAGGATTCGACGAATATCATCAGCTAAAAGTGTATTAACTGCGAACCGGTCTCAAACATAAAATACGGTGTATTATTTTTCCATTCTACGCACAATTATGTACCAATGAAAAACTAAAGTTTCAAATATTTTAATATGCTATGCACGTAATAATTAATGAATGCAAACTATCGAAATTTCTGCAAGTATTTTGTCTTAAGGCAAGTAATTATTGTAATTCATCACGATTAATAAAGGCAAAAAAGTTAAAGTTTTTTCCTATTCTCAGTTCTGTTTATACCAAGCATAACCAAAGTATGGCTTTAAATTCGAATTCTAGGTATCATGCAGTTTTTTTTAACTAACTTGTAATGATTTTCCACTTGAATTTTATTCCTCTAGTTAAAAGTATTTGGAAAAAAAGACAGTAAAATATAAAATTATGATCTTTATTTTACATTTAACGAAGTGTACTGTAAAGATTTAGATTTATTACAATAGTTACACCTCGCATTTTTTACAACCTTTCACAAAGTGTTGCAATCTGAATCTCATCTTACTGTAATTAAAGCATCATTCAATCTCAGATTTGTGTTCTTGGGGCTAGAAATACTTTTTTTTAAATTCTAAGTCATATTACAACTACAGATAAAAGTTCCAGTATTAAGTATGCACTCGTGAAATGTGCAGCACAACTAAAACTAGTAGAGATAAAAACACAATTCTCATGAAAACTAAGAGGTGGACGAAATTTTAAATTATTATTTAAACTACACACATGCAAACCACAATCATTCTCACGTAAGGTAATGCATACAAGCTACTTTATCCAAATTCTAACCACTTGTTACCACAACCTGCAAAACAATTTCTGAAAAATGCATGAGATACGAGGACACAACAAGTAATTCATAATGAGTTACTACAAATTAGAGCCACCTTATAGTTGACAACATAAGAGTTTGAATATTATCCTAATGTCAAATGCCTTTCCTTAACAAACGCACCCAGACGGACGCCTTCTCCATGTACCACAAAAAGCAGACACCTTACAACAAATTATAATTCAAACTAATCACCCCTCTGCAATCTTATACATATTTGTGTAATCTTTTTAAACCTACTGTAAATGGGTATATTTATAAAATCTAGGTTGAAATTTACAAAAATTATAGAAAGAGAGCTTTGCATTTACAAAATTTTTCCTTTCCTTGAGTGAGATTAGTAAAATCTTGAGTATATTGATGACAATTCCCGAATATTACTTAAATAAAGCTTTTTTGTTTGTGCACCAAAAATATAAAAAGTGCACCAGTGTACCTTACTCTTGTGATGACCAACTACTCTAAGGGTTGAATTTAAATTGGTGTTGTGTGGCACTCCATATCCTCCGAGGTGATGGTACCCTTCCGTTTGGCGATACCTGTTATCCCATCATTCGCCACGGGCATGCTATCTAATTCTGCTTTGCTGAGGACGTCGACGAGACCCGCCCCAAGAGAGTCTCCAAGTACATTGATCGTTGTTCGGAAGCGATCCCTGGTGGAAAACATGAGTTAGTATTACACACTAATTTGAAATTATTGTAATATATTCCTTACAAAAGCCAATCTACTGGAATAATGTACGCTACATAGTCCGCATTCAGCCCCACGGTGTTCAAAACCATGACCATTGTCACCAGACCGGCTTGAGGAATCCCAGCAGCACCGATACTGGCTGCGGTTGCAGTTATACTGAAAATGGGCAAGATTTTTTGTATAATCTAAAATTCCCAGATTATTGAATACCGTAGTATTCTAAAATCCAGGATTTTCATACCTGATGGCAATAATGTTTCCAAGACTGAGGGGCACATTTGCCATTTGCGAAATAAAAATGGCAGCAACGGCTTCATACAACGCTGTCCCGTCCATATTGATGGTAGCACCGATTGGCAGAACAAATCTGGAGACTCTGGGATCCACCCCGTTCTTATCCTCCAGACAGCCAATTGTTATCGGGAGTGTGGCAGAGCTGTTAAAGAAGAACATCCAAAATATTTAGACCATTATTCAAAAAATCTCGTTAAACTTATCATTCTTGTTTGACTTGCCTTGAAGCTGTTCCAAATGCGGTAGCTGAAATCATGACAAATAATACATTAGTTTTCACCTTACTAGAGTTCGAAATAAGCCGAACTTACCCAAAGCTTGCGTCATATTCATAATAAATGTGAATGGCATCTTCCGAGTAACCACGCCGTACAGGAAGGGCAGCACAATAAAGCCGTGAATAAACAGTCCCAGTAAAACGGTCATGAAATACATTCCCAACTTTTCCAGAATATGACCAATATCATCAGCCTCCAATAGCTGGGCAGCAATCAAAAAGCAGACTCCAACTGGTGACAACCTTTACAATATGTGAAGTTATTACATTGAATTCCTTAATTTCTTTTAGCCGACATATTGCCCAACCTACCAAACAACCCAATTGGTGATGATCATCATTGCTGCTGAAAGACTCGTGAAAAAATCCAATAATGGCTTCCCAGCAGCCCCCATTTTTCCCAGAGTGATTCCAAGAATAGTGGAGAATACGACCAACCCCATAATATTTGTTCCTTCGGTGTACTTGGATTTCATCAGGTAGTCCGTCACACTTATGTCTGGAACCAGTGCAATTTCCGTTAATACTTAATCATGACATTTTTTGTGATAACTCCTTACTCTTGCTAAGGGCATGTGCCGCATTTAGTTGTTCCGTTGTAGGAGGTTCCAGCACTGTTTGGTACTGTAATTAGTTTAAAATAATTTAGAAACGATTTAAAACTATTTTCACTCATTCTTACTTGGTACATCGCAGCTTGGACCAAGTTTGGAGGAAACATGTTCCTGGAAAGTAAAATAAACAAAATAAAATCATATCATCCTGTCATCGCTAAAGCCTCGCCGAAGATTTGCTAAATGCAAAAAATGCAAAAAAGGTTGACTAAAAAGAAAACTCATTCAACAACCCAGTATGAAAACAAGTCAGTGGTTACAGAAATATAAAAGAAGTCGGTTTGAGATTCATGGACCAGAAAAAAAGAGAATTACATCAAATGGCAAAGTATCTCCAAGCCATAACTTTGAAGTTGCGCCACGCCTTTGACAACTGGTTTTGAAGTGTTTTATACTTATCAAGTAGCCGAATGTTAGTAGAGCTGAAACTTCGTTTACTTTCATAGAAAATTAACACTGGTTCTTCTATAAGAACCTATTTATTTATTTACTGAATGAATAAGTGACCGAAAGAGGCGTGCATTTGGGAGCAACTACTTCGTTTTCTCATGTAAGTTAACAATCCCAGAATTGTGCTACTTGAACCCAAACCGAATACTGGCAAACACTTGTAATCGGTGTGTTCACATCATAAAACTTAAATAATTTCATTAACTTCTTACCGTATAAGATCCATCAGCGTATCCGCCGTAGTGACGTCCCTCGCCTTACTCTCCGTGGCTAAAGGATCCGACTCCACTTTTCCAGGATGGATAGCAACAACCAAAATAATTCCCAGGACCACAGCACACAGCGTTGTGAACATGTAGTAGGCTAAAGCTCTTGCACCAATTTTTCCAGACAGGGTCAAATCCAGCGATCCAATAGCCGAGATGAGAGATGACACAATAAGCGGAAGAATTAGAGCTTTTAACATCCGCAGAAAAATATCACCAGCAAATTTGACATAAATTTGTTCTCTCTGTGACCATTTCTCATCCCTTGAGCCACGCAGAATAAAACCAAGGGCTACACCGGATAGGACACCAGCCACTGTGAGCAGGGTCAACAAATTTGTCCGGAGACATTTCATACACCCCTCCGCTGTGGGGGCTTTAAACTTTTTCCCCATCCTGGATCCGTCCGTCGCCTGACGAAATGCTTTTATTGGTGAGGAGGCTCTGAAATGGAGTAAAGTTTGGTTATGAATCTCCAATACTGAGGTGGAATCAATCAGATATTAACATTCATTTATATTTATGATATTGTCATGGTCTTGATTTACAGGGTTGGTTAAAACACCGACATTTATGCAGTGGTATGATTGGTTCAGTTCGTGGTAAATTTGATGAAAATCATGATTCACAACTGCATTACAAATAGAACCGGTTCCTTGTTTCCGCAGCATGAACAATACTTTGAAACTGGATAATTTAAGAATACATTATCTACTTTTGTGCAAATAAAATGAAGTAAAATATTTTATTGGAAATGCTTTTGCAAAGATATACAGAGTCAGTTATCCCTTTGTTGTTTTAAAAAGTGTATGAATACATCAACTAGGTACTTCTGAGTTTAAAGTGGTTCAACGAAATCTTCTCCGTTAAAATATTTATGAACTGATCCATGCTGAGTTGTCAGTACATGTTGGCGTGGCTAGGATTGTTTTTAACTTATGAGACAAACTCTACTTCCTTTATTAGCCAAAGAGCTAATCACTCCATTAAAATTCCTAAATGGTTGTCGACACAAGTTGTGATTCACAACTGACTGAGTCGGGCAAAATCAGTCCCATTCATCAAACTATTTTGAACTCCCTATAAATAATTCAACACTTACAAAAAAACCATTCGTTACAATTACTTTGTCTGGGTTCGACCAATTCCATTATAAATTGTGGGGCAGGTTTATATCTAAAAAAGATTGTGGACCAAATCTCAACGCACCTTATTACGCATGACCAATTTGGTCTAACAAAACAAGACAAGGATTTACCCTGTAATCGGATTAGTTTAATCCATGCAAAGACAAATAGCGTGATAATTGCTAATTACCCATACCTTTGTTTTGTTTGCCCGAAATGGATTTCACTGTATGTGATTAGTATGCAATTAAATTCCTATGCACTCCTTTTGACGACTTGACTGTGACTAAAGGAGAATTTTTCAATTCGCTAAAAATCTCATAAATCCTGATAACCTCAGCTTGAACTCGGCCTTGTGCTATTCCACGGATGCTGATTCAGAATGCAAATTAAAAGCTCGTAATTTATTTGAAATGGGATAATTTATAATAATTTGTTGCTATCTTGGAGTAACACCATTTCATCAACAAGACGCAGCAGAAGGATATTATTTGTCTGCAGCAAAAATCCAGCAGGTCAAAGGTCCAGTAAACACGGATGTATTTATTGGACCTTACCCGCTAAAGGACATCTCAAGTTTGTCCCACTTTACTTATATTAACACAATTTCGTGTTCTTAGACAGTAAACCAGAAACTTGAATACAAACCATACTACTATGCACCAGTGTCTAACTGGAGGCAAATTGAGACACTTGTCAAAAATCATGATGTAGAGCATTCCAAGATTAAGTTGTCAGCTTAGTTTAATGTGTTAGACCAGAAAAGTGCTATAAACAGCATGAACAGAATCCGATATCATGTTCTTCATTTACAAGCTGTCCTGTCACCATTGGTGTTAAAATATCTTGGTGACTCTATTCGGTTACCGTTCTAAACGTATTTTATCCTTGACAGATGAGAAAAACCAGAGGCAGTACAAATCCCACATGTGATTATTCCGCAAGGATACGAGAACAATGGATTTATCACATGTGTGAATTTCAAAGTTACGTCTTCATCTTCCTGCCAAATAATTAGAACAAAGAGTTCAAAAAAATGCATGCATATAATAAGTGGAGGCAGATGTCAATCACGGATAACAAATGATGCCGAGAAGGTTTTAAAATTATTCATATCCATATACTACGCAGAGCTTGTTATCATGCTGCTAACTTTCTGCCACCTGCAACACTTTTGTCTTCTCATTTCACAAACATCNTATACTACGCAGAGCTTGTTATCATGCTGCTAACTTTCTGCCACCTGCAACACTTTTGTCTTCTCATTTCACAAACATCCTACAATTTCGCAAATCCTTGTTTCCTCGAAGAAAACCTTGGAATAACATTCGTTTGAAATACCTCAAACTCAGAAAAAGTTCGATATCGGATTCTAAACTTCAATAAAATATTGTTGAGTCTTGGAATCCAGAGAGGCGAGCAATGTGCCAACTTAAACTTTGATCCGATTTATTTGATAGACAAACATGCTCACTCCAAAGATAGGCGAGAGGTTGACTCGACGATTATCAAGATTTGTGGGGAACATGTGCAACATTGTTTATAAGATAGGGGTGACTGGTAACATGCGACCTGAACGTTAATTTCTTATCAAAATTTTCTTCTAGTTCAAAACGACATACAAAAAATTATGATAAATTTCTGGAAATTAGGCAAGGATTGATCGGTCAACCGGTGTAAATTCACTGGATTCAATCATTACAGTAAACTTAGGTCCATGCAATTTTTGTTACTTTGCAAAATATTTCTATGATTTTTTATACCGATGCCTTTCCAAGTTTCTGGATACCTTAATTTACAAAAAATTGCAAACCAATGCAGCTTGCCTTTTTCTGAAAGATGTTCCTTTACCACCAGGGTTTGAAGCACTTTAAATTTCCACAAGAATTTAAAAACTTCTGCAAAATGATCTTGGCAGAAGAACAAGTTGCGTTGTACTGAACACTAAATGTTTGTGTTCACCCGGCCTGCCTACATTGAAGTAGAAGAACATATATATATTTACATTATGCATATTTCCTAACCAACAAATCGGATTTTTTAAGTTTTTTAACACTTTCCTTCTCACCAGCAAATAAATGGGAGTAGCTAAGTATACCAGTGAGAGACGTGCCTTTCTATATGGCACCCGGCATGACAAAAATAAAACGATATCCTTTTTCTACAGATTTCCGTCGACTATTCACCTTTTCCTTGTAATAAAACAATTCTTCTCCATGTAAGAAGGAGAGCGTCTACCACATTCTCATAAATCTATTGTAGTGTGGATTGCAGAATAATCGCACAAACACCAACTCCATCACATCCTTCCCATTACTTGATAGGGATTGGATTGAGTAAACTAAACTGGTCCAACTATTTCAGCATCTTATCACAGTTCAGACTCTGGTCCACCCCAAAATCGTGTCTGATCGGCTTTGATTCAATCAAATTAACACCAATTCCCCTCATTATTATTTTTCAGACATTGTTCCCTAGATTTGCTTTCATCGCCTTTTCTTATTTCTACGGGCAAAGCTCATCTACATTTACCCAGTCAAGCTATTTGTCAAAGATCACGATATCTATGGGAAGGTTGATTGGAATCATGATAGAAAAATAAATCAAACCACACAAAATCGAGTGAACTCCAAATTTTTGTGGGACTAAAAAATCACCACGATTTACGCAGGAATTAAGACTTTAGAATTATAAAGACAGGACCAACTTCACTCTGAACTGTACCAGGGCCATAATTAAGTTAGTGTTTTTATTACGAATTTTCTTAATAATTTCACTCTAGCACTAATGTCATCTGGATGAGAAAAAAATTGTCTCTCTTTTATAACAATGTCAACGCGTGATGATGACATGGTTCAATTTTCTGGTAAGTCTCCTTCCAAAAATATTTCTTGTCCTAATTTGGTCTCTTAATCAAACCACACAAAATCGAGTGAACTCCAAATTTTCGTGGGACTAAAAAATCACCACGATTTACGCAGGAATTGAGACTTTAGAATTATAAGGACAGGACTAACTTCACTCTGAACTGTACCAGGGCCATAATTAAGTTAGTGTTTTTATTACGAATTTTCTTAATAATTTCACTCTAACACTAATGTCATCTGGATGAGAGAAAAATTGTCTCTCTTTTATAACAATGTCAACGCGTGATGATGACATGGTTCAATTTTCTGGTAAGTCTCCTTCCAAAAATATTTCTTGTCCTAATTTGGTCTCTTCAAAATTGGTCATGTCATTTCTAAATTCAAGTCATACATAGTCAGCCCACTTACTCAGTCTGCACCCTATCATTATAAATTTGTTTATCTGTTTTAAGAATCGCGACAATTTTAATGCTATGACTTTTATTTCGTACAAAAAAAGTTTCCTCCTACAACATTCACCCGTTTCTAGATGCATGGTCCCCGTTTGCTAACCAAACTTTGGTTCTTGTTAAACAAGCACCCATTATTCAATAAAAGTTGATTTGATTTTGAATTCATAATTTAAGTGGTACTCCTCATTTTTTGTCGTATATGGTTCACTTCCTTTCTCAGTGTCTCATTAAATGAGTACAAAAGACAAGGCGAATCTCCTCCCAGTAACTGGGACCCAGTCTCAAGTTATTGTAAAACCGTGTTAGCTCAACTCTGCCACTTGTTGCAAAATTCCCTCATAAGCAACTGGTTACCAGAAACCATTATGATAAAGAAAATGTAAACATCCAAAGACAAAAAAAAATCATGGCCCAAGAAGCTGAGCGGACACCCGAGACCAAATCGGTTAACTTTTTGCTGATGTATGTAAACTGCTTTATTTCATTATACGCATATTTTGCCCACGCCATTGGATTGGATGGAAGCATTATTATGTCATTTCTAAACTTAGACCTGCCCTGCTACCACTGGATGAACATAATTTGAGCCTTTTCCCATTATTAACTTGACTCACTCCTATTTGCCCAGCTACACATAAACACCCTTTCCATTTCTTGTCTCAGTTTGCAATCAGAAACTCGTCAACTTGAACGGTGGATGGTAAAGTTGCATGGAATGTAATTTATTTTATGTGGAGTGATTGTTATTGGTTTGGTTAACTCTAACCAGTTGAAGCTTTAGCTTTTGAATATAAAATGACATTACTTACATGGAATAAAATACATTGGAAGTGGTTTTGTTTTGTGTTTTGGTACCAGGTTTTTTTCTGGCATGGGTGCAACTAGAGCCAAATAGTCAACAATAGTTGTTGCAAAATATAGGGATGGATGGCTAAAATGGTAATTGTTAATGGAAATTTGGACACTGTCTGGGTGAACTACACAATGTCCAGTTTTTGATTGGAATCATCCTTTTATTTTTTAGTAAACAAAATCATGGCTCATATATTATCCTCCCATTTCTTTATGTTGGACAGTTCGCATCTTTAAATGCGTCTTTTTTCACTCCACCACCTTTTCCTCGACATATCCTTGGTTGTCCAAAAACTATAAAGCTGGCATTTACTACCACAGAGACCGAAAAGTAATAAAATCACACTTGGATGTGAATAAAGTTCACGGAATAGGTATCCCTACAAAATGCAGAGTTTGCAAAAAATCTGAGACTGTCGAAGAATTTGAATCATTAACTTTAGTTTCAAATTTCGTTAAGCTCAGCAAAGACAAGAATAATTAAGGAAACCTGACACCAGAATTCCGGTCCAGTGTAGACGAGTTATTATGCAACTAATGAATTTAAAGGGGATAACTTGTCTCAAGCAAACTTATCCGAATTACCATTCTGTTGGTGTATTTCTATCATTTCTATTTTTTAGCCAACTATATAGAGTGAATATCCATGTTAATATTGTATCCTTGAGAAATTAAGGTTTGACCAGTAAGACATATGAAAATTAATGGAGGGTTACATACCCATCCTGACTAGCAAACAAGTACATGAACCAACTTTGCATCTTATTGTTAGTTCTGCTAGTTGAGACGGTAATAAATTCGGGAAAAAGAAGAACCTGAGACTACTCTGCATAAATGTGCAACTCTTTTTCAGCGGATGTCTCCATTTTTCTTATGCTTACCGCTTAATGAGTATTCAATGAAAAACGGTGCAATTAAAGGACTTGATTGATCAATATTTATTGAAAGAATTAAGATGTAAGTTTAAAATGGAACCAAAAAAATATCCACTCCTTAATTTGTATGTCTCAAAAAGTGAGATTAAAAATCAACTTGTCCTCCTCCAAAGAATAATAGCAGTTTACAGAGCCCGTTGGAATATTATTACTGGAAAAGTTGCCTGTTAATAAATCAGACTCGTTCAATGCTCCCACAAACGGGCTCGGCATTTGGTTATGTGATCTCTGTATTACAAATGTCCACTAGAAAAGGACATGTTGTGCACACTGTAATTTACCAAGTATACAGATTCGCCCCCCATTTACTACAAGAGGCTAGTGTGGACAATACTTGAGACTAAAATACTAAAAATATTTGATGACTAGAGTCAAAGTTGTACTCTGGAAAAAATCTTTCAAGCCTTTTTTTTACATGAGCTACTTTACTCTTGTGACGCCGACGTCCATGTTGACGTTGACGTTGACTGTCAAGCGTTTCTGGCTAATAATTGAGGATTGAATGTGTGAAGTGAAAGATGATCCAAAGAGCAATTAACTTTCAACTGAGGCCATGCATGATGATATTGATATATGGACTTTGCTGGATTGACCAACACATCCGAACCAGAACGGGCTACTTTACTTTTTGTCTCAGACAGGAAGAGCCGATTGAAACGACATTGAAACTTTTGTAGTCTCCAATCCTACAATATATTCATCCCAGTAGGTTGTGGGGCTTGGTAGCATTTTTTAAAAGCTAGTCAACTTGTAGAGAAAAAGTAAAAACTCATTAAAACAATACTGGAATTTTAGCCTAAGGACGTTCCCTAGTTTGTTCCCCACTACTGAACCCGGAGCACACCCATCAACAATCCTTTTTACAACTTGTCGGCCTTCCTAACATTATTTGCTTACGTAAAATTATGCCTCCATTTTTTGTTCCGACATCCTAATGAGATGCTCATAGTTAAGCGTAGGTAAACCATAACAAATCCTGTGATGTAATACTCGTCTAGTTTTTATTCGCCAGGATTTCAACCTCCATGCAATGCCTGATAATATTTCTAAACAAAGTTTCATGGAGGTGAACCATGTGAGACAAATCACTGAGAAACTCGCGATAAAAACACTTTTTTCCTTCCCATATCAAAAAATCATGAGTGCCTGGATCCTGCAGACAAGTTGATTTGAGCGAGACTAGGATTTCCTCAGTCTCATTTTGCAACTACTTGCCTAGCAAGTTCCTTACATTAATTATTTAATCATCACCTTCTTATCCTAATGAACCTGCACCTGGCCCCACACCCCACTGGAGTGACATCCACTCAGGTAAAAAACTAAGAGATGATGAATCAATTGCTTACAATAATCGATGGAACGGTTTGGCTTCCTCGGCATCCTCAATTTTGTTCCCAGTCTGATCCATGTCCACTTCCATGTCGGAAGATTTTGGAACAAATTAGTGAACTTTTAAGATCCACCTCCAAAAAACTGAGTACTTTGTTCTTTAATGAGACAATGTTTTGGATAAGGTATCACAAGAATGCTCGCTCACTGCCTTGCCGTAGGAGCGAACAACGGAACAGACAGACTCCGTCAGGGACAGGATGAAAACGGACTGAGATCTGCAACACAACTAAATTGAAGTTGCTATTATAACCTCGAATTCGCCACAAGTAAGCCAGTAACATGGGCCACTTGACCAATTACATTTCATCATTCTATTCCATATTGTTAGCCAGTGCCAGTGCCAGAGCTGGTTGTGTAGTACCAACCACACCGTAAAATATTCTGCCATCAACTACTTTCCATTACAGAGCTTTCCTCTTAACCAGCCATCCCTTGTTCTTAATAAAATTACTCCCAACAACCAACTCGTTCGTCTGTCAGGCAGTGTTTTAGGAGTCAGAGTCTTCTTTAGATGGAGGAGTTCAACCCTTTAATATTGTTGCGGCCAGTTACTGGCGGCCAGTAGATAAAACTAGTCGTATACTATGAAAACTGGATCCTCTGGTGTAAAATGCGTTGAAGCAGTTTACTTATGTAGCAAATAAAGTTCCAGGATGGCGTGGGGTTGATTGTCCCTGGTTCCAGAGATTCTATTGTATTTGGTGCAATGATCTGGATGGGTTGGTGACATAAATAAGATGTATTGACATATTATGCAAGATGGTAGCCTGGTTTAATTAGAGGAAAACGTTCCAGGTTACACAATGAATTGCAAGGATTTGTATCAATTTTGCCAACGTAATCTTTACTCATTCTTTTAAAAAATTCTATGGTGGTCTGTCTAACAAGATACAACAACTTTAGAGAATTCTTCAGTTACATAAATTAAAGCATGCATAATAATTTTCATGTAAATATGTAATAAATTGAAACAATGGATTAATTGTTGAAAAACTAAACCTACATTTAAGTAAGATATCTCAACATTTAGAGCTGAAAAATGTTGGAGTGAATGAATGTGAAACAGTTTTATCAAATGGTTTTGTGTCCATACATTAATATAAGAATTTTTATAGAGAAAACATCCTCTTAAATCTTTTCTTGCGTCCAAAAGTTGATGCTCAGATGATAAAGTCGTCCATCTGCAAAAAAAAGAGGGAAACATTATTAATCTTGGTTCCCAGGATTGTCCTGTTTTTTTAAGTTACAACACAAAAAACTAAATGAGACAAGCAAATGGCAACTATGAGCACTGACTGAACAAACATGAGCTGAACTGGACAAAACACGGCAACATAAATAGAAATTAAATCTTATGAGCGGCGAGATATTTTGGTAATACCACATTAATGTGTTTCTAGGCCTAAAATGTGACCTCTGGACAAAACCTGCATAAAACACGCTACGCTACGGTTGGAGTGTGTCAAATTATTTGACTCAAATAGGCCACAGACAGATTTGATTGAGAGGATTATTATTTTGTAAAAGATTGAATTTTGTTACTTTTAGAAATTAAAAAAAAGGAAGGACGACACAATAAATGTTAGGAAATGAGCATAATTGATTGGCTGGCTACCTCTCACTACAAATTGGAATACAAGGAAACTACTACCCTAAGAAGCGAATGCATTTAATACTAGAAAATGAATGACAGGGAGGGACATACCTGCTGCAAAGTGCAATTCGATGATGTCCAAAGAATCTAGAGATAACCTGACACCTGAAGGCTTAAGTAGAAATTCTTGTCTTGATACACACATTTATAAAGCTCATGTGCCACGGTTGTAATATACACACAGTCACTGGAACTACTAAAACCTACAACTATCTAGTGTCTACTTCTACAAAGTAAATCAGCACTTGGACACCCTACATGCTAAAACTGTAAATTCTCCGGAATGATTTTTCAAAAAAGTGTCAGGCTTCTTTTCCGCAATCAATCGATTTCACCCTCAGAAAACAAGAGACCATAGTGTAATAGTTTGTCTATCTAACTAATCCAGAAATTCTAGGATATTATGTGACCTTCTCCCAAAAACTGTAAAAAATTGTACAATCCGTACGTACAGCAATATCATATTGACTCATCCACCAAACACTCGGTAAAGAACAAGTTGAGTGTTGTTCAACGTAATGCTTCTTTGATTCTGATTGATTAATTTTGTCACAGCCTCCAATAATGGTTATCCATATCCTCACCTAGAGCTATCAAAATATCTACGTACGGTATACAGCTTCTTACAAATATACACACAGAGAACTATTGTTGTAATTTTAGCTAATATATATTATTTAAATCTGAAGTCTGCTTTGTGAAGGTTTTCTTTACACTACTACAAAGGATTAGAGGGTATATAGGATCGTTCAGAACCTGTTTGGTAACAAGGAACGCTACTTCCTGGATGATTCTGAGATTGTAATCTACATAATATCGTCTTCCATCCGCCTTTTTTTGATAGAAAGACTTTAGTGGAAAGAAGCTATGGATATTGTATTATGATATCTTCTCTGCCGCTTTTTTGTGTTACTGCATGAAATAATCTGGGTGTTCATCGCCTTTCTCAAACCGTTTTGCCTCTTCCTGCATGCTTTCTTTGATTTTCAAAATCGCTGCAGACTCAGATGGTTCCTATATAGGTTAGTCCAAACTTCGGTGAGTTTGCTTATCCATTTGCTCAATTATTCAAACCTAAACAATTCTTATATACTTACGTTTTCAGGGGGTCCAAATCCACCTAAATTGTACTCTGCAATCGATGACCCTTCATCACGAACCTGGGGGGTTCCAGGTCCATTTGCAGGCGAGTTCTTCATGTCCATTCCATCACCATTCATTACTGGAGTCATTCCCGGTCCGAGTGGGGCTAAAGGTCCTCCCTCAGGTCCACTCATTGGGAAATCCTAAATTCCCAACAAATTGCTAATCAGTGGAAAGCATAGCTTAATAAGCACGGATTTGAGACAAACTTTAAAAAAGCTAATACAAACTAGGACCCTATCAGAAAAGTGTTTTATTGAAATAAATTCTTTTTTTATCCAGAGTGTGCTGGAATCAGCGAAGGAAAATAATCTTGTAAATTACAGGAAATACTAAAAAAAATAAGAACTTACAGAAGATAATGAGCCTCCGGAAACAGGTTTCATCATCCCGTACATGTTTTCTCCTCCGGAACTCGATGAATCTAAGAATTTGAATGGTAATCAATCCATTAGGCATTACTCAATTACAAATTGCGTATGATTGAGGGAGGGTTGGTCAGTGAAAGTATCGCTACCTTGGGGACTTGGCATAATCGGTGTACCTGGGCCTGGTGGTCCTGAGGATCCCGGTGGTCCACCATAGTTTCCAGGGGCTGAAAAACAAATAAACGTTTAATTGGCTTATCACACAGTCTGCCTGTCTAGCTGAGTGACTTTTGCACGACAAAAACAGTATCGCAATACTACACCTTGAATTTTGCATGAAAGTTGGACAACAATTTCTGCATGGAATGTGATGTCAACCGAACTTTCACTTTACCAAATCAGACACTAATTAATTACGACAAAAACCTAATAATTGCAAATGTTGTTGGATAAGAAAAATGATAACCACGACATTCTCTGAAAATCTTTCAAGCTCTAATGGCAATCATACTCTAACGAATGAGTGTCAGGCAGGTGGGATTCCCAATGAATGAAAATTAAATGCACCTCTTACGACATTGGGTTTCAGATTTAATCACAAAAATCTATTTTAAAGGACCTAATCCCGTAACCCATTGTGCTACAAATTGGACAAGTGTGCAAATATGAGATTTGAAGAGCTAAGTTTGGCAAATCATAAAACACGACGTAATTGGAAATTTTACTTTAATTACTATTTAGCATACAATTAAAAGTATTGGGAAATTCTAAATCCTCTCGTCTTATGGAAAACCCCTCTGCAATTAGTAAGGTGAATACTTTCCAAATCACTTCTAGTGAGGATCACATGTTGAATTAAGGATTTCCAACTAAAAGAGCATGAAGGGATGCAGATGAAAGTTGGATATTGCCAACATTTTTCTGATGAAACTTGTAGCCTTTTAACCCAGTTTTTTATTTACTGCATATCTGTAAACTTAAGACTTCAATAAATTATCGACATACCCATTCCTGTACTGTGTGGTGACGATGAGTTGTAATTCATGGGCTGTAAAACAAATTCAAATGTCAGTATATGACTCTCGCGTTTATATATTATCAAACTCCGAATATCAAAAATATGTACTACTCACTCCAGAGCTATTCGGCGGCCATTGCGGCCTTCCTGGTCCACCCATTGACATCGGGGGCATACCAGGTCCACCAGGAGGTCTCATACCAGGTCCCGGTCCATATGATGGACCAAGGGGACCCATCCCGGGTCTGGGTGGTGTCATACGGGGTCCCATAGGGGACATTCCACCAGGACCTAGACATTAAACACGTTAAATTAGAAGAAGGAAGAAAGAATCATGTAAATTGTATAATTTCGTAACAAACAAAATGGGCAACAACACAATATTTTGCAAACGGAAACAAAAAACAAACGAAACAATTGCTGGCTCTAAGTAAAATTGTTAAACCGCTGCTAACTACTAATAAAAAAAAACAAGCACAATTATCTGGTCACACATTTAGTAATACGAAAATTATAAAAAAAAACAAGTCACGAGCACACAAAATAAAGCAAGCAAAAACGAAAAACAATTTTTATTTAAACTTGAGGGTCCTTTTTTAAATTAGCGTACCTTGCCATCCAACAAAGTCTCCACCTTCGCCTATATGATTCCATCATGGAACGGCAGCATTCATAAATTTACACATCAAAGAATGAGTATATGTCTTTATAGGATGCGGATAAGATTTAATATTGCTTTCGTGTGACATGATGTGCGTCTTAGATATGATTATCGTTTCTAGACTTGATTGTCGCTTTACAAAAAATTTTGTGTTGTGTTTGTGCCTTTTATACAAATAGTGTTTTATGCAACTTGCCTTGTCTACTGGGGTCCATCGGTCCAGGCATCATTGGTTGTCCTTGAGGCTATAATTTGTAAGAAATTCGCGTTAAAATGGATGCATTCCACACTTCATTATCAATAATATTGCCAAATTACTTACCCCATTGAAGTCATTGCCCATCTGCGGCAATCTAACGCCTGGCCTAGGTCCACCCGGTGGATACCTTGGACCTCCCATGAACGGCTTGAAAACAAAAAAAGATCATTTTGAACTTTGTTGCAAATTAGCGACTAGAATTGATGTTCAAAAAGCTGAAGCCACATGCATGTCCACTAATATATTACAGTTCCTCAAAGATTGAACCTCAATACGCAGACAAGACATGGTTAGAAATAGATAGCCCCTCAAGACACACCCATTCACAAACACGTTTGTTATCACGGTACATGAAACATGACAAGACGAGCAATTGACGGACAAGTGAAACTATTTACAGAAAGATGTGAAAAAGGAAGGTACTAGGACTACATCTGATAAATCTACTACTTGGGGACAACTAGTCAGTAATTCTTACTTGGTTTGTCAACATTTGTGGTGGAGGGGGTTGGGAATGTGGGGACGGTTGGGAAGATGGATGCGTAGGTGGTGATGGTCTCATAGATGAGTTCTACAAAATGTCAAACAACTCGGATGTAGGCTACACGTCGATGATTAACCATTAACCCCGTACAACACAAAAGACACATATACCAATTCCAAATTTCACACATAATAGCATATCGAACATATTGAGAAGTACTAGAAGAAAGTCTTACAGGAAAAAAACCCGGGGGCATAGGGCCGCCTGGACCCATCCCGTCATTGGGACCCATCGAACTGGGGGCAGGACCGGAATTCTGAAAAGTAAAAAACAAACATAAGATTTTTGGGCAAGAGCTTACATTTCACAATTAACACAATTTCCGTAAATGATCGTTTAATGAGTCAAAATGATTTTAAAAAAGCGTCTCAACTTACATGTGGGATTCCATTGACAGCATAACCAGAGTTGACAAAGCCCTGCGTATAATGTATAATTATCTAAATGATCTTTTATTCTGCGACCAAATACCCCAGACAAACATTAAGGTTGTAATAACTTACGTAATCATGAAAGGCTTTAGCTTCACTAGAATGTTCGCAGGTATCTCTTCGCTCCGGTGCGGCACAGTACAGGTCCCAGAAAACGCTATTTAACAACCCAAAATATAATTTCATCCTCAGAATCATTCATGACAAAACAAAACCAAGCCATTAGTCTTACCACCACCAAGAATGAAGGAAACCAGGAGGTTCTCCCAACGTAATATTTTTCTCCCATCGTATCTGTAAAATCAAAATTGATTCAAATGTCTCAAATTTTAAGAAATCTTCAATTTTCAAGCTATTTGTTCCAACCACCCACCTCAGAGAGGAATGTCTGGGCGGCTTTTTGTGCTCCTACATGTAATAAGTACTCATAAACGTAAAGTGCCAGCCTGCAAAGAAATAGTTACAACAATTAACCTCAATTCCAGCGACAATGTGCAATTATTCCCATAAAACTTACTTTTCTCTAGCCTGCGCATCTGACGGAACGGCAGAACCTTTGCCTTTGGCATACATTTTTGCAAGGTATTTTCTTACTTATATCAAGGAACAGGTAGGTATTATGCAGTAATTTATTATGCAATTTATTATTGTTGTTTCACAATTAACTAACTTTCTCCACTTATTCAACTATTCACAAAGGGTGGATGGATTTTAATTTAATTGCAAGTCTCCACCCCATCCGGTCTCCACCCTGATCCCTTGTTCCACCATCATTATTGGTCATGAGTTTCAAATTTTAGGTAATTCCGTCCTTCACTTTTTTTTACAAAATTTTAATCCCTTCCGTATCTTCCGAACTTTACATCGTTTTCCAAACTTGTCCCACAGGATTTAAGCCGTTCTCAACTCAAGTCATGAACCACTTCACGGAATAGAGTTCTCGTCAATCTGGACACGGTCATAACCTCAAATTTAGTGTCGTATATTATTGGTTCCTTAACCACATCAATTTCCAATCAATTCTCAATCAAAACTGGGCAGTTTAACTCCACCAGCTTAACTCCCTTGGCGCAGCGCGTCACCCGTAAAACTTTGTCGCTGACTTCGGTAAGAAATTAAATTTCCTAAGGAAAATTTCCTCCCGTCTTTCTCTATCTTGTCTTATCCTGTGAATCCGGCCTTTTAGTTTTCCCTAAATTGCGGGCCTCAGGTAGAAACAGTTAGTTGTTGTACAACAATCAGAGCAGAGTCGGCGATATTAGAGTGGAATCAAGTAGTAAAATATGTAAGACAGCCAAAGATCCCTCTTTCCTAAAGTAAGTAGGTAGTGTGACTGGCGACTGGGGTAGATATTATACTACTTCTACTTGCCAGTTATTTTATTCTCCTTCTTGAATCTGGTTAATTGTTCAAGTACAAGCTAGCTAGTGGTGGTGGTTTTCGTTACTTGTTTGTAAGGAAGAATATATTATACAAGTTGTAAGAGAAAGCATTATTCGACTCTCTGCCGTATCTGCCTTCAATGTGAGCTCTCTGACGGATAAAACTCCATCCAATCCTATGGCATCCTACAGTGTCCCACGATGTATAGGGAAGAAGATAGGACAACCACGGTGAGGAAGAAGGTTGAGTGAGAATACAATTTGGGATATATCCCGTCCTTCTCTATTATTATTATTGTTATGCTCACGGGAAGAAGAGGCAGACGTGGTTGGTTATATGTTAGGGATAAAGTAACGCAACACAACTTTTAGCAGACCCCCCTACAAGTAAAAGCCTTACTTGCGTACCGTACTCGAGGTTTTTCTACTAACACCAGCTTTTCATGCAGATATCATGTCGCAAGTTGGGTATCATTGTTAGACGGGGTCAAATTGAGACTCTGTCACCATCCTCAGAGGAAATTCCTCTGCGAGGAGTTGGTCAAGTCAGAAGTTTGGAGACTTCGCCATTGTTCTTCAGAAAGTCGCAGGTTTGATTTTTGATCAGAATTTCACACAATCCTTGAATTTACCTTGGGTTAGAGACGCAACTGCACTGGGTTTTTGGGAATATATGGCGGCATCATCCACGTTATTTTACCCTTTCCTCACTATCGAATGAATCCAGAAACAGAAGATGGGCCACCACCAACCAAACCAACTACGCTCGATCCGATCCTCTTCTAAAAGCCACGCTAAAGTAAAGTAGATGGCTAACGTAAACTAACTAAACCCAAAGCAAGCCTGAGTTTGGTATCTCTCTCTCTCTTGGTCTGGTGTTCATTTTGGCGTTTTTATGGCCAAAACCAACCAAAAACCCCCAATGCAAACTCTGGCTGGGAAAAATTTACTGTCTTCTCTACTACAAACTTAGCCCCCAAATAAAGTCCGTTGCTAGCTTTAGCTTCTTGGTGATCTTGGCGTTTTGCATGCGTCTCTTTCTCTATCTTAGAGAGGAAGAGGATTAATGGGACTGGAGGATTCAGTGTTCCTCTTTTTAATAAATGAATTTTGAAATGGAGACAGGATGATTTTAAGGAGGAACTTGGTCCAATTACTATTAGAACCGGTGTGGTAGTGGAGACGTAATTTGGAAATTAATTCCATCACGGTGTCTTGCAAATTAAGATAATGAATGCTTCTATTCCTGCAAGAGGAAGAGATTTGGTTTTTAAATAGCTTGGGCCAGTTTTCGTATACAAGTCTATTTCCTTATGGGAGGAACTAGAAGAAAAATATATGCAGTACTGTCACAATTCTTAAGAACTTAAAGATTATCTAAGTGAGACAGAATGATACAAAATGGTAGCTAGCCTAGATTTGTCTCATCTTTTTGGTCCCTTCATCTGAGAAAAACAGGGATACTGGATAATACTCTTAAACACAATGGAAACTGAATGGAATGCTTGGAGACTAAAATGCATTTATTGGTCAATTTCCTGCATTTTGGGTGCACTTGACTTTGTTCCTGGACACCTTTTTTGCCTTAATTCATTGTCAACTAATTGTAAGAGGAGAGAGTCTCAGTTTTTTTGATGGGTCCCAATAAATTTGGGTAAGAAAGATGCCCTCTCTCAAGGACTCTCTTTAAGAAATGTCCATGACACTTGTCGGAGATTGTCTCAATATCCCTCAGACTTAGACTTAGCATTCCTTACATAATGGATACTCGCCCTATTTCTGTAAATATTATGCTACTATTCACCACATCTATTCTTTTCTTTTCTTTCATGGGCTAAGTTTAGTCAGACAGTTCTCATTCCGGTTTGTTTGAGTTCCTCTCTTGTAATTTAAAAAGTATTGATTTATTGAGTGAGTGAGCATGGTCCCAATAGTCCCTGGATTCGGTTGCTCAGCTCATGGGATGGCTTTTAAGGCAAGGTGATGTGGTAGCCGAGTATTGAGCATATGCAGAAAAATATCAGGAAATCAATCAATAAATACATTTTGACTGACAAGTAGAACCCCAAAGATAAGTCAATATCATAATCTAGAAGCCACTGGAATAATAACTCGGTGAAGAAAATAAGATTGGAATACCTTTCGAATTTGAAATGCAACTCTCATCCCCCATGGTAATTAGTAGGGCTTATGAATAAATCCTTACATTATGAAAATACCTGTGTGATTTTCACCCACACTAATTTCTGAACCTTTAATTTTGCCTTAGGAAGACGTATGATTTGAAGGAAATGAATAAATACCACAATTCCGATGAGCTTGGATTAAAAGGCTTGTATTTACGCCATCAGTCTACGTAGTTTCATCACCATATAACAAAAGACTCAGTATTGTTTACATGCATAACCATTAATTAATACCGAAAATGCAAATTGTGACGTATAAAACTAGCCTATATCACTTAACGTTGCGAATTTCGCAATGACATTAGTTTTTGGTATTCGATTCTATTCAGCAGACAGGAAACAGATTTTTGTACAGCGTATAATCAAATGGATTCACAACACTGTTTGTTTACCACTGATGAATTCAGGGCCTCAAATTAATGGTCACCGTGTACACAAATAGTTTTATTATGTGTAACATGCTTTTTTTAGGACGAGTAGTATATTTGTAATGCAATTTTTTGTAAATCTTGCAATTTTTCTCATTATTTTCAGGTTCGGTATGAAAATTAAAACAATTATTATTCTGTTTTTTTTTGTTTTGGGAAAAGTCTAAGTATAAAACATAGGGGATACCCCCCACATTTCGGAAAAGAAGCAAGTCTATAAGAAATATATTTTGTCGTTGCTTTTCATAAATAACTAAATATATGATGCCCTCGGTCAATGCTTTGTCTTTCTAAAACCTACAACTAAAAAAAAAACCTAAACTTAGACAAGGAAAACATCTCAGCAAAACTTAACATTTGCAAGATATTCTCCAAGATTAAAAATATATTGGAATATATTATAAAAGTCAGTAACTAGAAGGTGGAACAGTTTGGGACAGTGTGTCAAAGTTGCGTCGTTGGATAACTATGGCTAATAACAAGTAACAAACACTACAATTTAGTAACGGAATGACCAGTTGAGGTTACATTTGTAAAAGACACATAAACTCTGAACCTGCCAATAAGTATGCAAGTTACGTATTTTTGTAAAAATTAAACACCAGAATCTGATTTCCAGTCAGTGTCCAGCATTTCCATTTGCCACATGAAGTTCAGAATATGTATAAAGCCCGCGGTAGATAAACTCGTATTGTTGCTGCAAAAATTGAAGATAATGCACATTATGTATTGTTCCTTTGTCGGTAAAAGTATATGCAGAAACACTTACAAAGTTACGGAACAGCGCCTGCCGTTGAGACCTTAGTTTTCGAACGACGCTAAACACGTCAACTCGAGATTCGTTCATCATTTGCTGAGCTAAAATTGCTAGCGCCACAAAAATGCAACTCCTATCAGCTCCATCACTGTGTGGGAAAAGATAAAAATTAATTACTTTAAATACACGTCAAATATAGTTGGTTGTGCAGTTTGTCTAATTTCTAATACCATACCTGCAATGCACAACAATGGGACCAACGTTGCCTTCCAATGTTTCTTTGTATTTGAACGTTGTGTCGATTAATTCAACTATGCCTCGATCAATCTGAGGTACTTCCCCTTCCCCAACGGGCCAACCGTTGTACTGGAACTGGGTGACAAGACATGAGTGATCCGTTTTCGTGTCAGTAACGGTAAACTCTCGACGATAGTAAAATGGGAAACTTTGACTTTGCATATATTTGACTTTAATGTAGTCGTGACTTGTTTCCTGATCTTTTTCTGGCCAATACCGCGTGCATTTTTCTTCCCCAGTCTCAGACAGCATCACAATACTCCGAATATTTTGCTCAACTATCATTCGCCAAAAGTCTCCAACCGTGCATTCCAATGGGTCTTGAGCAATTATGAATTGTTCGGTACTGTCATACCCCTGCATTTACAATAATAATTAAAGTTTATTTTATATAGACCAATAAAAATTGGTATTATTGTGAATTTCAACATAATTTCATTTACGCGTACCTCAATAAACGAAGCATTAATATAAGTGTTAATTTCCTTTTTAAGCCCCGGCATAGGAGATAAGTGAACACGATTTCTATCGTACGGAACAATGTTTTCACTTTGATTGCGGTGACGGTTTTCTTCTGAAGCACCCACAGTGAATGGTTTTCTGTCTTCTATTACTTGAGTCAATCTCTGAAATTACACATGATTTTTTGCATTTAAAATCTCCGTCAGTTTATAATTTCAAATCTGCTTCTTATCACAAATTCAAGCTTAGCATGCATGTCAACGAAATCCAAAAGTTAATAGTCTTGTAGACATTAAACTTACCTCAAACTCTTCTTGTAGTCGAGATATTGTTTTTCCATCAGAATAGCCTTTCATTTTTTCAATATGAGACTTGAGCTCGGAAGCCGATACGTCAGTGTCACCGAATTGAGCCATTTCCATCAAAGCACGATATATGAAGATGTACTGCTTCTACAAATTGTAACACATATTGCATTAGAAATGGTATAAAATCTCCCATTAAACTGTAACCATATTTTACTATCTTTACTAACCAATGATTGTACGAGATAATTTCGTTGGTGTCTGAGATCGCAAATTGTGTTGAATATTGATGCGCAACCCTCTTCGTTCAGTTGTTGAAGCATGGAGTCCAATCCCACCAACGTCCCAGTACGGCCAACTCCTACAGTAAATAAAAAAATAGTAAAGAAACTTAATGGAAAAATCACGACACCCATAAAAATTTCTCACTCTAAAAATAAAAATTCTGAAGACCTCTCAATGATTTTGGAAGTTATTTTTAACAAATCTATTGAAATGGAGCATAAATAAAGCTTGCCTGCGCTGCAATGTACAAGGATAGGGCCCTTGTCAGGGGTATAAGCCTCGTTAAACCGCTTAATAAATCTGAGAATTCCCACGGGATGTTCAGGAGCCATAAAGTCTTTCCACACTAAATAATGATACTGCAAAATCTCTCTTTCATCTCTGTTTCCTTCCTCTACGTTTCCATTTCCAGTTCGAGCTTTACTCAGTTTAAGAGTTCTCACGAGGTAGTCTGAAATATAGATTATATTGGATATTATGGATATATTACAACCAAAACAGGAATTTGCCCAAAACAAAAAAATATGTGGCATAATACCAGAGTAGCGTTTTTCGGAACAATGAGTCACCATCAAATCTGCATAGTTGGTTGAGCCTTCACTGGGCCAATACTTTGCGCACTTTGTTTTGTTGTATTCTTCTACATTCGTTAACATGAGAACAAAATGAGCATGTTGCTCCCAGACCATTCTCCACCAATCATTAACTGTTGCTTCCATTGGGCCTTGAGCACAAATGAATTTCTTTCGCTCTTTGTAACCAACGACAAAGTTGGCATTGATGTAATCCGATTGTTCAGCCGTTGAAAGTTTAACTCTGGTTTGATCATAGGCTTTAATGTCCGGATATCTATTTTTTCCAACGTTGTTTCCGCTGTCAGAAGCTTGTGTTGTTCGATCACAAAACCGATCCGGTAATTTCTAAAGTTCATGAAACCACAAATTGAGTTACAATACGTAATTAATAATGGGATTTACAATACTGAATAGACAAACCTCGAACTCTTGTTGAAATCCTAAATCTGAGTCTGCAAATACAAAAAAAGTTATGTCAGACTCATCCTTATTCCAAATGACTTATTAAATCCTTTAGTTTCATAACAGTTCTAAATCCCAACTGCCAATTCAGGTTGGAGAAACAAGCTCATATTTGGAGCCCCAAAATAAGAAGAAAGTACTTACCTCGATGGCGTTCCAAATAAGCAGTGACAAGTTCTTCCTTGGTTAGTGAGGGCAAGTTCGGCGGCTCTTCACTAGAAATCCGAAAATCGAAAAAAATATTTAAACCAAAGTCAAAATTGTCGGTGCCAAATATACTTAAATTGATGTTTGTCGTTAAAAATGGTCGTTTAATAAACCCCTACCTAGGAATGGGCTGCTGACCCCTTAATCGGCGACACCTGTATTTAGGTAACCAAATATGAAACAAATGAATGGCCAATGTAAATAGTGGAAAAAGAAAAATAATAATTTCCACTCACCATTGTTGTATGGAATGTGAAAGTCCGTACTCTTGCTCTCCCGGCTCTTTACTTCTCCATCTCATCACACACATCAGAGCAATTAGTACAACGACCAGTGTCGCCACTAAACTGCTAATAATTGCAACGCCAGGTATCATTGATTCATGAGCATCTGCTTCAACTGGTTTCAAGGGATGGAAATATTTGCTCTGCGCTCTCATTCTTTGATGTTTTTCATTAATCACTGCAAAAGCAAAAAATATATATTTATATAAATGCATGTACACACATGTGACACACAACTTACCGATTGCATCCAAGTAAGCCGTATATGTACTACCGGCATCCAAGGGACCATCTTGTGGGATGGTTGAGTGTTGCTGACCATTAGAAAAAGTATGACGTTTTCGATGATGTTTGGTAGGAATTGAATTGATTGAAGGATAATGTCCAGACGGTCGATAAGAGTAGGCTCCCATACTGAAGTCATTCTGTGGCCAACATTTTTCACAAAGTTGTCTTTCGCTCATTACACCATCTCCAATCATAATATTCCCACTGTAAAATCAAATTAGTTATTTTATTATTAAAGGCGTAAAATACGAATGACTGCAAATGCGTCCTTTACCTGTTAGCGTCCAATACTTCTGCAAGATATGCACCGGAGTTGCTACCATTGTGTACCATGTCGTAGGTGAAGATTTCCATTTCAGAAGGAGGCTTTAAATCATGAACAGATTGTTCTTTTCCAAGCCTAACCACAATAACTCGGACGCAACAGATTGTCCCGTTTCTTTGAGAAATATGTGGGAGGTTAATCATGAAAAAAATTTGCCGGCTATTGCTTCGCTGGACTGCTTTCCAATATGCCTTGCTTAGTTCTTGAGTATCTGGAATGCTTTCTGGAGTAATGCAAGTAACTTCTGCTGATGCACCGCACCTTTTCGACCGAGTCTTTGCACATACACTGTTGTGAAAACCAAAAAATACATGAAACATTCGTCTGGATTGCAAACACATATAAAACTGCGAAAAGTATTAATGACTGAAATTATTACTTGACAAATATTTGTGTATTTGGAGGTTGACCAGGAAAATCCGCTTTCCGAAGATTGTTTTGCTGAGCGAATACGTTCTTTATAATAGGACCAATCCTGTCTTCAGCTTGGCGTCCAAACTTATCATAATATGACGCATTTCCAGTCAATACAACTTCGTATTCAGCAATGTACCCCTGTGGGTCGCTCGGCTCGTCCCAGGCGACACTAATTAAAGTCTCGTGGGATTTAGCGTCGTACTGGCATTGCATAGTTAAATTATGTGGAGGACTAGACATCCCGTCCATAGTTGTTCCATTTACTTCTAGAGAAAAGTCGTCACATTTCTCTGTATAACTCGAACATGCTTGAACCTGAAACACGAATTTTGAAAACAATTTAGTTAGCGAATAATTTGTTGTACGATACAAATTGATTTGTTTAGATATTTACTTTGAAAGCATATGTAGCCCCTGGTTTTAGTTTTTCTACCATTATAAGGTTCTCATGAAATGTGGTAAACTGCTGAATCCCGGATGTAGTTCTTCTGACGGAAACATTATAGAAATTAAAGTATTCCGAAATGTTGGGCAATTCGTTCAATCCAATAGTAACAGTATTTGATGTGACACCATTCACAGAAATTTGTGGAACAAATCGTGGATCTGAACAAACGGAAAAAGAAAATAATGTTACAGAATCCTTCAATGCTAGATCACAAGAGGTAACCACATTATCCTACCTTCACTGAGAGTAACAATGGCTTGGCTCCAGAAATCTTCGTGTCGCCCGACTTCATTCTCCGCAGAAATGGAAAAATTGAAGTAAGATTCTTCAGGGTTTAACTTTTTCAAAAGAAACACATTTCTCTTCGGAGTCAAGTTTACTTTAACTTCTACTGGGACGCCCTTCTTAAGGTGGTAATACTAGAAACATTATTAAAGCCAACCAATTATATTATTTGCATTGAGCCGGTCAAATAACACTTATTATTTCAGTATTGACTCCTAACCTTCAATTCAAGGCTTTTAATTTTGGAATTTCCATTAAATAATGTCCAGTTGCAAAAAATTTCTGTCCGTCCAACGGCCTTCACAAGTTGAAAATTTACCGCAGGCGAACCTAAAAAAGCGAAACCCACATAAATTATAAATGAATTGAAAAAGAACAATCATAAAAAGTTCTTACTTTCAACAACCAACTGTGTTTCGTTAGTTCCATCAGGCGTGTCACAAACATACGTCCCATTCATTTTTGGCATGGTATGAATTGCAGTCAATGTTGATGATATTTCTCCCGGATTTTTACGGGTTTCCAACATGGTATAACTTTCAGAATTTTCAACAGCCCGATGAGCAAATCGCCAATAGATATTTGTAGGATTAGGATAACCAGTGACGGTGCAAGTCATACTAACATTACTTCCTTCCTTGATCAAATGAACTGGATTCAACATCACTTTGGCATTTACTAAAAATAACACCGGATACAAATAAGAATTACTTTGGCCACCATAAATAAATAGGCGAACTATTAAAAAGATGACTCACCTTTGAACAAGAATTCATAAGTTGTGTTATGCACTTCCCCAGAGGAAAGATTAGCACTACAATGATACCTCCCAAAATCATCAAAAGTCACATTTCGAATAAAATGAATGGATTCTTTTAATGCAGAAGTTTTCTGTGCATTTTTATCCTGCAGCAATATCCTTTCTTGAAATATCCATTGTATCGATGTTACCGACGTGTCATTCGAGTGACAATTGAGCGTTGCTGATTCTCCTAAAGATTTTGTTCCTTCCCCAGAAATTGAAATTTTTAGTATTTCACACCCTACAAATTAAAAGTAATTAAACCTCCTTATTTTAAACGAATAAAATATAATTTTTTTACAAGACGGATGCAAGATCATCAATAAAATGACAGCTGCATGAAAGACCGTCTTTTGATATCGGGACGGTGCCCGATGTCCAAAACTTTCCAGCATTGTCACAACTCCTCAAGGATTCCTTACAAATTCTTCAATCTTCTAAGTCTCTCTAAAATTCCCTTCCGTCCCAGGGCTAGGTGACCTAACTTAGGTCATGAATCAGTGTGGTGGGATGGGAAATAGATTGATTGAGCAAAACCAGACCTCGTCAACCTCAGTCATTCACGACGCACTTTCCATGCCCAGTCCACACCCACCAAACACCCACCACAACGTCACTAGCTCATCCTCGCGATTTCCTCAGTTTTGTAAAGATATCTTCAATTGTGTCTCAAACCCTAAAATCCAATCCTTCCGTCTGTGGCGTCCTCCCGTCCAAATCAATAGAATACCATCTACCAGTAAACAATTATTCCTTTACACCCAATCTAAATTATAACACAATGACCATCACACCACGGTCACCTCACTCACCCAGCCCAACCCACTGACGTCGTGTAATCAGTGTCCAACTATCTAGCTTGAGTTACTTTTTACTGCAGGAAATTAGTAAAAATACGTCCCAACTCAAGTCTGGAACGGAAATAATAGGTTTCGTTCTGCGGTTTTATTTAGCTTCGTCATTTACTCCTAATTGGCGTTATGTTAATATTGTGGTTACTTCAAAACAAAGCCCTCCTTAATTAATATCCTAATTTAAACGACACGTCTTCCTGAGACACTGGATTAAACCACTAACTTAGCAAGTCAACGTCAACCTTTAAAAGGACTCCTTAAAGATTTGTTTCCCCCTTAAATATAAATTACAGTCCCCCCACCTTTAACCCTGCTCTCAACCCTTCAGCCAATGTTTTGTTTGGGTAGTTGGGTCAGAAGGAATTAGGAGCGGGTAAAAAAGTAAAAGTGATTAATTTGGATAAATATTTGAGTTCGCTTGGTTAGTTGGATTGGAACCTGGAAATATGGAGAGTCGGCTGGATAACTTTCCTCTTACTACCTCACTATAAAGCAGGATTTATATCCAGCTATGCGCATATGTCCATGCATATGTCCATGCATGGCAGATAAACCCAGTCAGATTGTGCATTCACTACTTCTCTTTTTTCCTAACATCTTCTTCTCTAGTAGGGAAGCAGACAGGAGGACTTTCTTTGAAATGCAGTGCAACCAAGTTTCCTGAAAACTTTCTTCCCTGCCCTCCACCAATCCTGACCGGGTTCGGTAGTAACTTTGCCGGAAGTGGGTAGGCCGGGGCAGGCGGGTAGAGACAAGTCCAGAAATTTTGTCAACCTTATTTCATAGCTTGAGTAATACTTTTAGTTTCTGGGTAATTTTGTAAGTACATGTTAGATGCATTGGTGAGGATGCTGGCGGATTGTGTGACAGAGGTTATCTTAATTGGCAGGTTATCTTTGTGCATGCAATGTTAACAGGACAAATTATTTGTTTTACATTAAGAGTCCTCGGTAAGTGAATAGGCAGGATATTGAAAACGACAAAACTTGTGAGCGTCTCCCTCACTTGTGGTCCGGTATGAAAAAAGTGCATGGGTGGGTCGGGGCTGCTGTTTTACCCGGTTGGTTGTCAAACTCCCCTTCTGGATCCTATCTGATTGTGCCTACCCTAAAATTGCATGGGCATGCACAACTTACTAATACTCGTCAGGCAAGCCATTTTCTTGTACCAAGAAAATACAATGCATGGCTTAATTTATGTCAAGTTTGCATGACATGTAAAAGATGCTTTCTCCGATATATGCTTTATTTCGTAAATTTACAGTCTTATGCATCCTCTGGCTAATCATTAATAACATTAATTAACGTTTAAGACCAGAATTAAATGGGATTTGTAATAACTCGTCATGAATTACTTGTTATCATTCATTCTTCAGAAATTGTTTTCCAGGGTATGGCATGGTTAGAATTTTTAGTTTGCATGCATAACTTTTGAACCCAAGGAAAATGGATGATTGAGTGAGATTCAGATTGCAACACTTGGTGAAAGGCTATAAAAAATGCGAGGTGTAACTATTGTAATAATATATTATCTAAATCTTTACAGTACACTTCGTTAAATGTAAAATAAAGATCATACTTTTATATTTTACTGTCGTTTTTCCAAATACTTTTAACTAGAGGAATAAAATTCAAGTGGAAAATCATTACAAGTTAGTTAAAAAAACTGCATGATACCTAGAATTCGAATTTAAAGCCATACTTTGGTTATACTTGGTATAAACAGAACTGAGAATAAGAAAAAACTTTAACTTTTTTGCCTTTATTAATCGTGATGAATTACAATAATTATTTGCTTTAAGACAAAATACTTGCAGAAATTTCGATAGTTTGCATTCATTAATTATTACGTGCATAGCATATTAAAATATTTGAAACTTTAGTTTTTCATTGGTACATAATTGTGCGTAGAATACCTGA
>JAAXNX010000411.1:0-30699 GCA_036491905.1 Folsomia manolachei
TAGTGATCCAATATCCTCTAAACATTCTAAAAGCAAGTCTGATGAGAATGATTCTGAAATGAAGTCCAAATCTTCTGTCAAAAAACACAAATCTCACAAGAAACATAAAAAAGACAAGGCTGGAAAAACGAAAAAAGATAAAGAGATTGACTTGCTAATAGAAGAGCCTTTCCAGACGTCAGAAGTAGACCCGCAAAACTGATTGATTATTTACCTTAAAGATATTTATGTCCTGTTTCATTCAGTTTAGGACCCAGCAAAGAAACATGCATCCTTCATTATTTTAATTGGATTATTTAATTAATTTACCAATCTTATTAGTGATTCTGCCCTGGAGGAACATATTTTAACTTTGTATTCGTGTAGATTTATTTGTAACAGAGTAGATTACGAAATTATCCTGGGGATAGGTAAATTAATTAACAATATTATTATTTATTATACTGCATGAAAATGAAACTTGATTTAATTCGAATAATATGTAAAGTACTGGCCAAAGATATTGGAATATATGTTTTAGAGGGAATTATTTAAATGCAACTCTTCTCGTAATTGAAATTTGTCCTTTATTTATTCCACGGTTGTACTTTAACAAAATGTCGTCAACAATTTCACTTATTACTGTAACAAAAAAGATGCATGCGTCTTCAATCAATGACAGAGGAACAGAAGGGTCTCGGAAGAGAGAGTGTAGACGCCATCGGTTACCTGGATTAAAAATTGAGTTAAATTTTGGACACTGAAATTTTAAGAAATCAATAATTGCGTGGCTTACTTGACACAAGTAGTTACCGCAATCCGGACCAGTAACGCTTCTAATGAGTAATACTGATCGTAGCATCGGTGAAATACCGGGGGCTAGAGTGACATTAAATTTGTCATGAAAATCTTCTCCGTTGTCGCCATCCTTTTTTGCATTGCCTTCTCCATCTCGGATAATCATGGCTGCAACGGTGGGAGCGGTTCCGTTAGCATTTGTGTCGAATTGGGTGGAAGATGAGGATGGTTGTTCCATTACTATTTCTTTGTAGACTGAGGTCATATTTGAAACTAGAAGAATATCGGGTTGGGTGGAGTTGTAGAATTTTCGACGCCATCCCACCGTCTAAAGGAGGAGATAAGACAATTTCTTATGCATTCGAGATGATTCATGGCATTAGGTTGGAAAGGAGTTTATGTCAATAATTATAATTCGTGCTATTATTTGCATTTTTCATCCTAACCGACCTTTAATGGTAGTTCTACTGTATACGACAAAAAATATGCTCAAAAATATCTTTGCCATGCACTTTGGTCTTTCCTGGTACCAGTTGATGCATGACTTGAGTAACCTTTGTGAGGAAATTGCTCATTGTCCTTTGAACTGTGAATATTATGCTTAAAAGATGTGTGGTTTTACGATTAATTGACAATTCCATTGTGTAACGTCATACGCCATGACACAGAGAATGATAGCTCACAAATTATTAAGGAAATGAATTTTTGTTATAATGAAGCGACAAAAATTGATTTGCTCCAAGGTAAAACTGCATTCAAATATTAACCAAAATTAAAACTTACCAATTGAGGATTCGGGTGACCGTGACCTTCTCGGATGTGAATGTCGCAAATAATTTCGGCCGGACTTTGAAGTTTGGGACAATGGGAAACATGGGCATGAACTTTTTTAATGACGCTTCCCTGCCCTGTTGAAGAAGTCATGCTCACTTCCATTTTATTGTAATCCGGGTTCTTCTTCATCATCCCGGAGAACAATTAGGGAATCAATTTCCTTGTCCAGAATAGACGAACGGTTGACTTTATCCACGTGCAAAGTCACTGGTTCCGCTTGGATGGAGGACGGAGAGGATTTTGGAGACTCTGCAAAATTGACGGGTTTTTTACCAAATAGCAAATTTTTATATTTGGACTTTGACAAGGAAAGCGTGGCAGAATTGGAGGATAACACAAAAGGATAAGTCTGGGGTTGAGCGTCTAATCCGAAGAAATCGTTATTTTTCTTGTGAACCATTAATTTTGACGTAGTTTTTGCAGCGGTTGGAATATTTGTAAAGTCCTGATAATTAGCAGAATACCGAGATTTTTTGTGATCCGGTAAGCGAATGACTTTAAAAAGTCTGTGGTTGAGCGTCTAATCCGAAGAAATCGTTATTTTTCTTGTGAACCATTAATTTTGACGTAGTTTTTGCAGCGGTTGGAATATTTGTAAAGTCCTGATAATTAGTAGAATAAGCAGAATACCGAGATTTTTTGGGATCCGGTAAGCGAATGACTTTAATAAAGTTTGATGCAGAGGCAGAAGAATTACTGGGGTTCGGTTTGGAAGTCTTTTTAGTTTTGTTTTTAATTTGTGGATCATTATTTCTGGAAAAGTTATCAGAATCATTCTTGTCCTTATTGACATTTCGGGTTAAAGTTTATATTTTTTGTCTGTGGATGATTCGTGGATGGAGTTTTAGTTTCATCTTGATGGTCAAGGATGTCAACCTGCTCATTATTCTGATTAATGAGGGTGAAATGTCTGTCTTCCTGGTTGTTGTAATTGTCGGCAGGATGTCCATTGTTTGAGAAGTATTTCCCAACTGGGAAGCCAGGGTCAACTAAGTCATTGTTATCTAGGAATGGGTGACCCTGGAAGAGACGTTGGAGCTTTTCATTGTCAATGGCGTTTGTATTGTGGAGTAAAAATGGTTTCGAGTTTCTTTTTAGGGATGCCGGGTTTCGTCTTTAAGATCGGGATTTGGAAATTGGTTGTCGCACCGTTTTCAAAGGAAAGATAAGATGATGTCAAAAGACTACTTTGTGGTTTGGGAAATGTCTCGTGTCTGTTAAATTGGGAGTGTGAGTGAGTCTTGGAATTGGTCTTTTTTCCCTGTTTCAATTCACGTTGTTTCATAGTCGCAATTTTGTCCCGGGAGTTGGTTTTAGGTCTCGGATGACTTTTGTTATTCTTGGATAATTTTGTGCCTAAATTAAAAAAGATAAATGGAAATGCTAATCTTTTTAACCGTTTTTAATGAAATTACCATGAAAAGACGATTGTGCGTTGTATTGTTGAATAAATACATTTTGCATAATAATATGCATTTCTTTGCATGATAGTGTCCAAAGTGCATTGGATTGGGTTTTACTTTGTAATTAAGTTATTATTTTACAAGGTGAGTGTTATTAGAAGTAATAATTAATTATTAAGTAGCGCGTCTACTGACCTAATTTTAGGAAATGCTTTGTCCGATTTGCAAATATTGACCAAACGCTATGAAATGATAATGTGACCGTCAAATTTTGTTTCCCTGAAGCATGCTTTTGGTTTGGCAAATATATTCAAAATTGTTGACATTGGTCTACTAAAACGTGTGAAATGTGTGTGGATAATTGATCTGGCATTAAAGATTTGTTTCCTTCAAAATAAATTGGGCTACACGAATATGTCTCACCCAATGGTTAGTTTCCTTTAAGTTTTGGCCATTACAAATATTGCTATATTACCTCTCGGACATTTCATTAGTTTCATGAAACTAAATGCATGCAAGTTGATGCTCAATTCGTATCAATTTATTACAGAATGCCTGTCATTATTATTCAACTAGTGATGGCGAGGCCTATAAAATAAAACGTTAAGTTTAGTAGGTTTCCCACGGCCATTCCATTTTCTTAAAACCCATTAACCAACGGAAATCAATTATTTTAGTAAGTTCATCCCATAAAATAAATGAAAGGACAAATAAAATGAGTAATAAAACAAGATTCGGTTCACCTTGAACGGTTGCATCCGTCATTTGATGAAATTATCGCTACAATTTGAAAATCTAATCAAAAATGTTTTTACCATTTTAATTTCATTTTTAACTGATTATTTATTTTAAGCATGAGGGAATTGGGACTTAGAATTTTGATAAAGTCTTCAAAGGCATAATAATTTTTATTAGATATGAAACTTTGGTTTGGATAGTAGTGCAATTATGCCTATTTTTAATGGAGAAAAGATACCAAAATATCTGTCACTGAATTAAACCATCAATACTAGGACGCCACTCAGGTTACAGACGACTTAAATAAGTAGGTAATTGGGTCTAGTGTTTTACTAAATGAAGTGCTATCTTTGATAATGTTTATCAATTTATATAACAAAATAAAAACGCGACTCTGATCCATTCTTCGCGTGAGAGAAACAGTCAACCATTTCACATTGTCTTCACGGTCAGCGTATGTGGCACATTGTAGTCAAAAGTCAGACGAAATTTAAAGTATTTGTTTGTCGATGTAATGACAACTAATTGTTTGGCTGTACAAGAATTATGGCTGATTTTTATGTGCAAGTGACAATAATTAAGATCGGAATGGGTTGGGTTGACAGCTAACAAAGGAATGATTTTAAGCAGGTGAAAAAACACGATGTAATGACAACTAATTGTTAGGCTGTACAAGAATTATGGCTGATTTTTATGTGCAAGTGACAATAATTAAGATCGGAATGGGTTGGGTTGACAGCTAACAAAGGAATGATTTTAAGCAGGTGAAAAAACATGTAAAATACGCACACATAACTTAAGGTAAAATTGACACGAGAACAAGCAGCGTTAAATCAAACTAAGTTTTTGTAATATTTTGAAAAACTTACCTGTTGAAGAAACAATGTTTGGGAGTTGTATAAATCCATCGGCTTCATTAGGAATTTCAATTAATGACAATGCTTTTGCAGGGATGTTATCTTGATGATGTTCCGGAGTTTGAATTAGAGCAGAGGTTGTGCTCTTTGGAGTCGTGGTGGTTGTATCGGGATCCTTATGACTTTTGGTGTTATCATTTCCATTGTGAATATTGAAATTGAAAACTTGAGGAACTTCCGCGAAACCGGGGAAGGAACTAATGAGCGTCTCCCTGGCCGGGTTATCTTTAGGATAACCGGTATGTTCGTGATCTTCTGTGACATTTACGTGTTTGACGACTTGACTTTGTCTCTGAATCTGATCAAATGCCAGCCTTCTGCCGGATTTGGATATGAAATTAGGTCTTTTCTCTGGAAGAATTTTTATCTGAAGACTTTTTGAGTTTTGACCTTCTTGCACGTCGTAAAGTTCAGGCTTTGTGGGAGTGGTTGTGATCTCGGGAGAATCATTGCCATAAAAGATCTCACTATTATCTTTACTTACACTCACTTGAGTAACTTTATCATGATCAGGATTAGTAGCACTATTCTTGTTAACGCCACCGATCGCAATTTCTCCACTGTTACCCGAATAAACGGCAACAGCCACGTGGCCATTGGAATGTGATTCATGATAATTCTGAGTGTTCTCATTCTTCCTCTCAGTTTGACCTTGTGTCACAGATCCGCCAGGTGTGGGTGTAGTTGTAGGAGTGAAAAGTCCGGAAATATCATAAGGCTGCTGTGCCGTAAAAAGGAATCGCTGAGGATCAACGGGGTCTGGGAGTTTGGTAGAAGTTTCTTGATTTCTTGGTGGTTTTGACCCAAGGGCTTGAAGTCTCTTAAATTCTTGATCTCTCACCACCGCAATTTTTCTGTGGTATTCCAAGTATTGGTCGTGGTTCAGGAATAGTTCCGGGCTTGGCACAAACGACTTTAAATTGCCATTTCCAGAGTTGCGTGGATTTCCAAAAGAATTTGAGTCGGGATCAAATACATGAATTCTAACATCCCCACCATCTCTGAAACCGGGTAGTTTGGAATGACTAGGACCCGGAAACTGGGCGATCGGATGGATAGTATGGAGATGGACGGTATGGTGTCACCGGGCTTAATGGTCTATCCAGTAAGGAAGGTTGCTCTCTGGTGGGATAATGACGACGATCATGATCATAATAATTTCGGTGTGGTCCAGGAAATTTGTCATCTACCGGGTAGAAACTACCTTTCCCTGTGTATCTGTCACGCTCGTCATCAAAATACACTCTTGACCCTCGTGGACGGAAGGGATCTCTCCGGGTGTCATACCGGGTATCACTAATGGAGCCATAGTTTTCTGGGCGATGATGACTCCGATCATCAAATGAGATTGGGTATCGAAATCTGTCTTCCCGATTCCCTGAACGATAGGAATGATATTGATGAGACATTTGTGGAATTGGTGGGGCTCTAGTTTGTTCGTCCTGAAACCGAATTTTTCTCCCGGTTCTTAAATCCTCGTCCGGAAATAAAGAATAAGTGCTGGAACCTTGGTCTAGTCGTGTTTCCGGGGATAATGACATTATAGGCTCAGATGACACGGAGGAATTAGACAGTGATAGAAGACAAATGAAGAAAAGTGGGAAAGACTCCATCACAAGAGATCTGGTTGATCTGGGTGGTGACATTAAGTACAATTTGTTTTGTAATACTGAGATAGTTCTGCTTTTTCTGGGTGGGAGTCCATTATTTCTACTTTTCTCTTTCACCGAATGAGACGAATTAGGGAAGGGTTTGTAGTGTAGATTAAGCCATCTCGGGTTATAATTGTTATTTTCTACCATAGTACTGGTGCTTGTACTAGTAATAGTACGCAGCACGTACGTCTTTGTCACATTTGGTGCACTGCAAATTATTTGGCGACATGAGTTCTCCGTAAAAGGCTGCAATGGAACTGCATAACGGGAAATGTATAACAAAACACTTTCACTTCACAAATGATTTGTTAATGATTTTGCACACAGCTAAGTTTCTTGAATAATCAAAAGGAGATGAGATGAATAAGGGTTTTGTTTTAATTTTAAGTCTCACTTTTTGATGAGGTACCTGGAAATTTTGCAAGATCGGCTGTTTGTCGCCGTAATTGGATCAAACAACAAAATTGGCTCAGAATAAGAATCCCACAGTGATGCATGTACCCTAGTTTATCTGCTACTGTGAATCTTTATAAAACAGAAAAGATTGTATAATAAAAAAACAGAAGAATGGTTTCACCTTGCTGCCCTTTTGTTCATTTTCCCATCGCTGAGTTAACACTGTGTGTCGCGAATGTGCATGTAGTTTTTTAAGATGCATAAAATTACGTGTTGTGGTTAGTCAGCGTGTTATATTGTAAGGAACAGAACAGAGTAACCACCACATTAGACAATGAATTGAAGGTGCATTGTTGCAGGGAGCTTATTAAACTGTGAATTTTTGCATGTCAACTTGGACTTGCTGCATTTTGGAGTTTCCATTATAAGTCACTGATACTGTGGCTTTATTGCACTTTGGTTTTACGTGTTTTATTTAAAGGGCAGATCGTTATGATGCGACTTTTATTATGTGAATTACTTAATTCTTTCCTTTACGAATATTATGATAGCTGAAGTAAGGAATTTTGCTGCTATTTTTAGGTTGCAGATCATTTGTAAGTTTTATAGGCTCTACATTTGACCCTTTGGTATCACGTTAATATGTTTCAAACAAAATGCGACAAAAATTCCAACACGTCAACAGCTAATTGCAAATATTTATTTCATTTCAAGAACTTGAGCTCATGTTTGTTTGGTCATCCGAAAAATCCGAACATAGCAATGTTCTAGTAGGCTAGTTGTCCTATGTTACCAGGATTTCGGAGTTGGTTTGGCAAGACCCCCAGTAAAATACCCGGTTTCTGTTTGTAACCCCTCAGTTGAGATTTGACTTCGGTTTGGTTGAGTGAGGTATTTCCTCCGTTGGTTTAGTTTGTTACCCATATTTTTCACCGATCCAACTCTAAGATGAAATACATTTAGACAAATATTTGTAATGAGCAGATACTCTAATAGTGTAAAAGTAGTGTAGTGCTTTATTTAAAAGTTTAATTCCTATAAATTTTTAGTTTGGTGCTATAAACTAGTGTGCTTCTGAACTTTGGGTGCTATTCATAAAACTACCTGAAAACTAGTAATGAACATGTTTCCTAAGGAATGGTGTCCCTTAATGGGCATGCGGAACAATGACTTATTTGCTGTAAGTTGCTATTTATTGGTATAATTATTCTTGTGTTTTGTCAACGATTTTGCTTCTAAAACTCCCAAGTTAAGGTAAAAACATGATTTAATACTTGTCACATGCATTTCTTGAAATTTGTAGTAGGCAGAGCAGAAAAACGAGATTTATGCAGTGCATTATTTTGTGTATTACACGGAATTAGAGTAGCGTGAAGTTGTTAATTATGCTTTAGCTCTGGTGGTATGAAATAATCATGAGTGAGACTTAAATAAATATATTTAAAAATTAAAGTGACAACTTCATAAGTATAGTTGACAAGTTATAAATGACGCGTCGAGTAAACGTATGATGTGAGTTTTTTGGTCGAAATTTTCATTAAGGCGATAAGCAGCTCGTCCGTTACTTTTGCAACTATTTGCAAGGGAACAAATATTTATCAACTAAGATACTGGTGTCCTATGTCATTGCATGAGTAAGTTTGGACTTTCGCCTGTGTTTTAAGTATAAATCTTGATTCTAACAGCTTTTTGATAATGACGATCATTATCGGATAAGGAAGAGGGTAAATTTAGATGTTATCTAGTGTGACAATTGTTTTTTCACTATTCCGTCAAGCCCACATAATTACATTACATTAAAAGAGTCGAGAACAGTGAATAAGTAAATGCATCTTATTCAATTATCCTACCAGCCGTTGTCAAACATGCATATTATGAAATGATAAAGGCCATGATTAAAATTTGTTTGCATAGGCTAATTTCAGGAAATCTAGGGAAAGTTGGAATAATTTACAGTGTCAACTGAGTACAAAACGATTACAAATATGGGATTACAGTATTTGTTGCAATATTAAAGTTAATTTGGGGAGACTTTTCCCTTTAGTTTGAAAAGTAGTTAAAGGCTTATATGCATATATTAATACTTAAAAAAGCACATAATGCTGAAGGCATAATGTCTCGACATAATGCCGAAATTCACAGGATTTATTGGACAAACAGAAACTTTGCATTTCGAAGCATTTCAGGATAATTTTAAATGCATTTCAAAACATTTCATTTTTTATGAACTACTAATTTTGAATGCGTTTTGAACATGATAAATGAAGTGTATTTAGAAGGATGGCCATGTGTTCGATTTCTGCCGGGGTGTTTCGTTTTCTTATCGAAACAGAAACTGCAGGTTAACTAAGATACTCGTGCTGGCAATGAACAGGAAAACGGCAGAATGGTGTAATGCATTATTCTTGTTTGCTTTCAACTATTTATAACCTGGATCTATTGGTTTAAAGGGGATTGTACAGGAAACTCGGGAGTGTATAAGTAAAACAACTATATAACTTGACTCTATTAATGAACAGATCGTTCTGGGACTAGTTATGTTTTCCTTTGCTCGGGTCCTGTGGTTGTGGTTCATGGAGTTCAGGATAAAAATCTGTTCTGGGTGTACTCAATTTTTAAAATTGTAATTGGAATGAATTAGCCAACATGCAGTTGTGTTCTTATACCCGTTATTATTCCCTTGTAATTTAAATACTCTTATGTTTCTTAATAGGGATTCGGTTGATAAATGTTAGGTTCATAGTTCAATCACTGTTGTAACTGGATTGGTTGTTTTTCGACGGATGATGATTTTAGTGCATGTCAGTGGACGAAACATGTTTTGTCAACTCAATGTCATTTATGGCTTAAAATATTCAGTTCAGGTGAACTTATTGAATGATTGATATTCAACATTAAATACAGAAATGCGAAGGGTATTTATACTTCATACAATTGCAAGTCTTTAACTATCCAGTAAATCTACGCATTTTTAATATGTGCAGTTTTAATGCTACGAGAGGAAGGAAATAGCTCAAACAGGTGCCTTTCTTGTGATTCTATTTAATTAAATAGTTGACTTTGCCAAAGTTCGATTACTCCCAAGTACATAAACCTTTGATGTTTTAGCGTGCAATTTGTCCAGTAGAATTTTGACTCGACAATTACTTTGGTTTTCATCCACTTGCTGGACATGTCATGCCTTACACTTTGACTGTACATGGCATTAGTGACGGTAGAGAAAGACAGAATGTAATGCATAATAGATTCACTTTTCAAGGGGGAAGGTATTCCAAACAGAGTTGTAGTGTCTGCTTGTAAGCTCAGTAAACCGAATAAACCCAGGTCCAACATCCACATCGACCTTTTGAGAGGCTGTTCTCAACGAGTAGTTTCAATTTGATCTAACTTTACATCTCCAAACTTCTCAAACTACAAAACATCTAAAAATATCCGTGTATTTCAGGAATCCTTGAGCATTGATTATGTACCTTTCAAACGAATGCGTCAACAAAAAAGTAATTATTTTTACAATTGTCCCGTAATTTTGTTCTTTCTTGGATTAGAATGATGCCTCGCAATTTTAACATTTTGCGATAAAATGTTTACATTTTGTAAGTGACAACCCTTAAATTTTTTGTTATTCGGAAAATGAGATAAAATCCGTCACCCGTTGTCGTATCATCTGTGTTGTATTGAGTAATTGAATTTGTATGACATTCTTTCTGTTCAAAGGCATGTTGAGAGACGGGAGGAAACCATGTGCAAAACGACCACGAGCTGGCTTGTTGGTATATTAAATTTGGATGAGAACAATCTGTCTCGTGTCGTTGTAATTTGATAACAAATATTGGGTTTACTCATACGGTTAATGTGCTGAAAACTGGAGCATGATACCCTTTAACGGAAGAGAAAGTACCTTGGGTTCCTTGCCACTCCTGGATATTTCGTTCTTTTATTCATTTTGTTCCAGTTTTTTCAGCAACGCCTACGTAGAGATCACAGGTTATATATTGTTATATGATTGCTGACCTCTCTTTTATTGTGTTATCCCATTTAAGAGTGTTTCATTTTAGAATTTTTACTCGAGTGGTCAGTGTCCACTTTATTAAAATATCGATGGAGCCCAAAGGATTCTGATTTCATTTGAATCGACGCCCAGAGTCGTACGACGGTCACAAATATAAAATGTTTCAAGTTTTTTTTGCATTCTTGTTTTTAACATTTTTTTCAAACTGTGAAGGAGAAGGTTTCTTGAAAAAAAGCACAAATTGCAATTCCGCAATAAATTGCAGAATATCTTCCCTGACACCCAAAGTATCAATAATAGAATAATCTAGTGAACAGAACAGAATGAGAACTGCAGAACCAAAAAAATTGTATTGCCATTTTTCCAACTGTCTCAAATGAGCTTAATTTGAATGCATCTTTACTCACCTAAAGGAACGCTAAGAGTCATCAGACTAACCAGAATAAAACCTTTTACAAGAATACATTATATATAACGTTATATAACTGTACAATTTTAAAATTGTAAATAATATTAATTTTTGTTATCTAGTGGACTATTTTCATAGTTAAAGCATGTGTTTGAGTAGTTAGCGCATGGACCGATTAGTTAGGTGAGAATTCCACCTTCTGATTCACTCTGTGGTACACCACACCCTTCTCTCGTCCCCCGATGTGACAGATTAGCGAAACTCTGTATGTCCACTAACAGTACTTCTACTTTTCCTGAAATGCAGTACAGCATATGTTAGACACGCCATTACCAGGATTCGAACTGAAACATGACACTCATTTAGACAATTGGACCACTCTGGCACGTTGAAGCACGAGGAGAAAGTTGCATTTATACTGCTCCAGCTGTGAATTAGTTTAGTGTCTGAAAAGTATTGTCTTCTACAAAATACCTTTCGAAGACGTATGTATCATGTGATGGGTAATCTTTTGATCTTAAAATTCCAATGGCACCTAGAATGACCTCGCATTTTTTAATTCCCCTTGAGAGTTGGTCTCGATAGTTACATTACTTAATATGGAATAGTTTAATATTACGGTCCAAAAATCGAGAAATGGTGTGCAGCCCAATAACTGGGGCACCTGCTTGTAATTTAGATTTTTCGATAGCATCCTTCATGGCGTCCTTAAATTGGTGTCACCCAGTAATGGCCAGATCTCATCCGTTCCATTATGTATGAAATTACAGCCGGCTTCCTATTTATCCCTGTTCAATCCTTTCTCCTAATTTCCTATACCACAATGACAACCAAGTTTTCTGATGTAAGAGCGGAATTTATGACTCTTTTTCAATTACTTTGTGTAAATAAATGAAAACCTAATTCTCCCCGAGTGTTATTGCTTCAGTGTCTGAGATCCCAGGGTTGTTCCAGCAAAAATGAGGGATTGAAGTTTAATGTATGTGTGGGAATGAGAAAGTATTCTCACTCAGAATTTCTCAGGGAAACTTTCTTTCATCCAAGTCGTCTCGGGTATCCGGCCTTGTTTGATGGAATGAAATGGCGTTGTGAACGAGATAAGATACGTGACAGGACTAAGGCTAACTGTTAAAGAGAGTAAATATGTATGCATACACAAACCTTCGTGTTTCGCCAAGTCAGTAGGCACATATGTGCATGTCACCGGAATTTTGGATTCCATACCACTAATTGGTTACTGGACAAAGAGAATTGTTGCCGAATTGTTATTCGGCGAATGTGGGAATGAATTGGGAACTAATTGCGAATTTGTTTAGTATTGAGTCTTGTTTGTCAATGGAGCTAACAATGATGTGAAAAGTTTGCATGCAGAAAGAATTAAAATATTGCAGTCAAATTTTAAAAGTAAAACTTAATAAGTAAGAATTTTCAAAGTTTTTCTGTTGTACAGATAAATGCAATTCCAATGATTCTCAACTCACCATATAAACTAGTTGAATGCAATAATTAGTTCCGACTGAAGCCAGAGTCCGTACTTATCCGCTGCCCAATAAAGTTGTGGCTGTGCCAAATTGATAAAAATAGATTTTGCATTTCGCCAAAAAGTTTAATACTTAGGAGGGAAGGAAGGGCTTTAGTTAAGTGTCAATCCCAACTTGAAACATTTCTATAGGTAGGTAATGTAAATCTATTAAATAAAGCGTGCACTTGGAACAAAAAGCACAATGCTAATGCTTGTGTGGCTATGGCACACCTCATTCGGTTTGGATAACCACCAATATTGGCTTACAGAACATTTTATTATGTGATTCTTGTAATGTATAAGGTATGGAAATCTAATCTGTAAGCTTGATTCATTATCATTGGAGAAGCTATGTGGTCTTCTCAATCAAAATTAAGTTCTTGTTAGTATTTCTTGAAAATTGGTTACTCTTGATGGTTATAAGTAATGTATCATGCACTACATTACTTCACTACATTACTTATAACCATCAAGAGTAACCGTTCTATAAATTTAAGGATCTCAGAGTCTGACTTGCTAACAAAATAGAGCTAAGTGATTTGTGATGTCCAGTCGCATCCCTCGTTTTTTATCTGGCTAAAGGCTAAATAAATCGATGAATTACGCAAAGTTGGAGATAAGGCAGGATACAAATATGGTCGATATTGTGAGCGAACCTTACACAGCATGAGGCAGTGTGTTTGGATTATAAACTTGCTAAAGGTCAAATACTTCGTTAATGAACAAATTGAACAGAATCGGTGCGACCTTTGACCCCTGGGGTACAGATGCGTACAATGGAAATGATTAAACTTGCTATATGCATAAAGGGGACTCGATATGTTTTCCGTCTAAATAACTCATATTCGTCATTTCTTATAGAAACATTTATCAAGATGGATTTGATGTCATTTGCATCAGCTAGCTTAATTATGATTGTCATGAAATGGGACATTTTTCAAAGTTACATGGTCTATTCTGCAAGGATTAAATAAAATTCCTGTGTAAAAACATGTTAAAGAAATAAAACTTTTATTTTTCCAGGTGCACTTCATCCAGCCAAAATGTGGCTGATAACAGCAATGAAACTGCATCACCAAATTATAACGGGAAGATCGTAATGAAGTAGCCCGACGACAATCTAATCACGTTATAATAGATATTTGGCCTGTGGATAGGCGACAGAAAAACTTGCTCAATTTCCATCATCATTCCCTTTTTACTTTCTCCTCATCTCCTCTCTACATAAGTACATTCGGCATTATCTTCCTCGCTGCCAAGATCACCCTGCTTCCCGTAGGTTATGTAATAATGGTGGTCAATGTAAGTAAACTGCTAATTAACACGTAGCTTTATTTCATTCAACACATTTGATAGTCTTTGCTAAAGTATCCTTCATTTCTAGGTTTGTAATATACCCCGCAGGTAAATATTTGAGCAAAATTTGAGCATAAATACCTACATTCCTCAAATAACGCTTAGTTTTTTCCTCCCCATTATTTCTTGCAGACGAGTTAATCTCTGGTATAATAGCCCGTGAGTACTCACCCGTAGTAGAAGAGACACAGAGAATAAGACATCAGCAAAGACAGTCAATCACCGTTCCCAACCTCATTCCAGAAGATTCACCCGATTTTTTACCCCCTCAACGTCAACGTCCAAGCTCACTAAAAAATCCTACCCAAGATTTTGACCATCCTTCTTCCCCTGCTGACGCTGTCTCTACAACAGCTTCCGAAATTGAGAAACTACGCCCAGATCCAGTAAGACCCCCTAGGGCATCTAGATCATCTCAGCAGACGCAGCAGAGCAAAACTGACCACGTGGAAGAAAACTATTCGACACAACCACAGGAACAAGTAAAGAGACAGAAACCCAAACGCAGTGTAAGTTTTACCTCCGCGTTTCGATCCCGGTCGAAAGATAAGGACAAGCAGAAATCTCCCGGTACGGGTTCTGGAACCTTTTTCAACGGAGGCTCAACTTCTTCTCTGGCCAAAGTAGCTCCGACCCCGGAACCTATTTCTGCCCGGCCAGGGTTCTTTGGGAGTAGTGGAGGTCTTGCGAAGACCGCTGGGGCTAAAGACAAACCCTTACCCCCACAAAATGTGACATCTTCCTCCATCCTACAGAGGAAACGTGCCGGAGGAAACGTGTCAGTGCCAAGGATAACGTTTGCTCTGGAGCAGGAAGATAATACATTTGCAAACTATCGGGGGCAGAATTATCACGGAGGTGTGTCCACGCCGGGAACGCCAGGAGTGGGTGTGGTTACAGGGAGACCGCCTCTTCCTAAGTTGACCTTATCCAATCACACGGATAACACGTATTCTATTCATTCCAACTCTTCTACTCCACCGGTTATCCAGCCGTCGCCGTCTCCCGGTGGTGGGTCAAGAGGTGGGAGTGTCCCGAGAAGTTTGTTACTTTCTTCAAAATCCGGGTCGCCGGTAAGTTCCCGAAGGGGTGAGAGTAGGGAAAGAACGCCGCAATCAGTTCCTCAAACACCGATAAGTGGCAAAAAAGGACAGGATTCTGCAAAAACAAGTGCAAGTGCCCAACGCAAGATTCCCAGCGGTTTCTCGTATCCCACGAATTTAAACAGGATGGCTGGGATGGGGCTTAGTGGGGGAAATATTAGTGGTTCGTTGTTAACTTTGGGGATCGGACATATTCCTGGGAGTACGCATGGTCACAATGCAAGTGTTTATGGGGGCGGAGGTCTGAGTGATGCGAATTCCTTCAAAGATTGTGCTCATCCTTCCATGAATGAAAATCTTAAGGCGCATAACGCACTTTCCTTCCAAGTTATCAGGATTGGTGAGTAATTTAAAATTATTTATTTTATCAAAACAGTTCATTACGCATCCGTCAATGATTCGGGTAAAAAATTTGTTCAAGAAATTTCAAGAATTGTATTGAACACCGATAAGGATAGTGAGAACTGATCGATTTTAGATTAAAATCTAGTATTTCCGTCGTGCACTTGAAAAGTAGATGTTCACTAATCATGAGTTTCAGACCTTCTTCTCTCCTTCAAATGTCACAATTGAAAATAGCAAAAAAACTCGGGTAGTTTGTGAAACTTGAGTGTGTGCCAGGAAATAAAATCTTGTAAGCAGAATGAATGCTGGGAAGGAAAGAGGTTTGTCTGTTGCTGTTTGAGAGTTGGATGGAATCAAATCCGAACAGAGTTTACTGCAAAACTTTAGAGTGCATATCTTTCTTTTTTATGTTTTCTTTGCTTATCACATGAACATCATTTGATTCAATTCATTTGACTGGGAGATACTTATTTGAAGCAGGATTTACAAGGTTATGGCATCTTACAGCATATCTTTCTTTTTTATGTTTTCTTTGCTTATCACATGAACATCATTTGATTCAATTCATTTGACTGGGAGATACTTATTTGAAGCAGGATTTACAAGGTTATGGCATCTTCTTACGCATTGTGAAGTCTATGCATTGTGATGTGTATGCATTTTTCTTTGGAATATCGCAGACAGATCTTCAATGATTTAATGGAACTGGGCGAAAAATAACTTTAGAAAGCAGTTTCAGACCAATTAATGAAAGTGTGTTAAAGAAACTTTGCTAAAATGCAATAAACATTCAATCCCAACTTTGATGCAGCCTGAAAAAATCAATCATTATAAGATTGAGATGTTTTTTATTCTGTCAAAGATTCAGTTCCTTTTGATATCTACTATAGATAGATCTGGAAAAGGATTTTCTTGTTTGTTCAAATACTCCACATCCTTGCCCCGAAGGCGACCAATTTTCAATAACAATACTTGCCAATTTGAAAGGAATTGAGTGTCTGAGGAAAGTTATTTTTATACATTCGAAAACATATATATTGAACTGATGCGTTGTCCAGAGTACTTTTTTTTAGGTCATTGGGCCCTTTATACCTAACTAATTCTCATCAATTTAGTCGACACTCCAATTGCTTTAATCCATGATTTTAAGTGATAATTTTTCCATTAAAAATCGGCAGCCGACCCTTTTTTGCGTTGCATTCAATAGTTGATGCATTTTATGGTAATAATTTATGTCTAGAATAGATTAGATGGAATTTACCATCTTACAATTTGGACCATGCTGTTGATGTAATGTAATTCAGTGAGAAAACAGCCCATTATCAAAGGCGACAGTTCCTCCAGTGTTAAATCGATATTTTCTTTGCCGAGATGAACATCATGAACCAAGCCCGTTCTATCTGATGGAGTTCATCCACGCTGTTTCCTGTAACTGTATTTTATTAGGAAAGGTGGAAAGTGGAGTACCACGCCAGACAAATTTATCATGTCTTAGATGAGCACACGGTTCAGGTACGGAAATTTTGGAGCCGGATTCAGCAGCTACATGCTGAATCAACTGAGAAAACAAGAACAGATCTAAAAAAGGAGCTTCACAATGTTCAGGTCATTCTATTATATTAATGTTTGCCAATCTGAAAATGCAAAATTCTGCATGTTTATCTTGATCTTAAACTTTTCAACAAAACTTAGTAGAACCAGAAAATGTCTTACATAGTTCCGAAAGCAGATTTTGAAAATAAGAAACAGTTGTAAAGTTATAGGCGATCAGGACAGACAGACAGATGGACAGAAAATGGAGAATCTCCATAAAATAATGAAACTCGAGATAGAGAGCAAACTTGTAACAACATTTCGGCAGTCTTTCACTAACTTGACTTCTTATGAACGCGATCTTTCATTTCCTTACGGAAAAATATAATAGTATCCTCAGGACAGTATCCTCCCACAAACCGTAGGTGATTTAGCAGATGTCCTGGCTCGTGAACTTTATGCCCGAAATAAACTCAACTCCTTGTGGCGAACTCAAAATCTTTCCTTTCACTTTCACAACTTTGTAAAATTCTGAACTTTAATTTTCGAAAAATGATGAATACACCTTTAGGGAAATAATCAAAGAATTTTGCATTGTTTTTTTACCAACTACTTACTTTCTCCCGTATTGACCTGTTTACGGCGTAGGTAGTCTGGAGACTCATCCGTTCATCAAAGTTTTGCTGTTGGCAATTCAAAGGGAGCTTTGGAAAGGAGAAAGAAAGCAGGCACCAGATTACAGCTTTCAGACCTGTTTCTTTTCTACTTCACCTGCCTTTGAATCGGTGAAAGGAAACATAGTTTATATATAACTACACCCAGTTGTAGTAGTCAACTAAGAGCCAGTTGTATCCCAAGGACTAGAGATCTTTGTAGAAGTAGTGATTATATTTTTCTTTGCTATGTACTCAACCGATCCCTGTAACCCATTAGCCTGCCACTGACAGTTTTTTTTTGCATTTTGTTTTTTGCCGTGAATGGCCACAAGCTCAAAATTGTGTTTAATTAAAAATTAGCAGACATTCCAATTTGTGTTAAAAGTATCTTGTTAAAAGGGTCGTTAGCCTCGTTATGCACCTGGTAATTGGAATGATAAGGCACATTAGCATTGTTTTTCTAGTTTGAAACTGCATTGGTGCATGCAAAACTGAAAAGTTGGGCTGCATTTATTTTATTCAGGAGTTCCCAAAGGAAATATTATTCTTGAGAAGGAAGAACTATGGTGGACACCCTCCATGCGAGGAAAGTTACGAGTTGGAGTTTTAAAAAGAAATTTATTTACGTGTGGGCGACCGTGTTGGCTCTGGTTGAGGACGGGATTACACTTTTTTATTTTGATTTTTATGCGTGATTTTTATGCTTCATAAAGTATACAAAGTAGTAAACTACGGCATCATTTATTATGCACCATGTTGCGTTCTTTGGAGAAAGGATCGATACAGGTGTTTGAGTTTGGCTTGCAGATGCCACTCATTTTATTAGGAAAATGCACAACAAAATTAATCAGTGGAGTGATTGCATATTTAGTTTTTTGAGTGATTGGGAAATGGGTTGCAGGGCGTAATTATGTCGAGTAGTTTATTTTTTGGTGATAGAATGCGTGACTATTATAGCAAACTAACTGTGTTAAGGAGCATTGTGCGAATCCAAGCTAAATTCAGCATTAAGCTGAAAACATTGGCCAAATGATTTGACGTAGACTTTTTAAGGAAGCTCACACTGAATCAAAGAAATCCCACAGAATGTAACATGGCTTGAATTATATATGTTTGAACTATGGAAGGTATTTGTCTGAATACTATCTTTATCAGGGTTTGGGTATCTAGTTCTGACAATACTGAGATGTTTGAATAAAGAATGTGTTTTCTCTTGCGACTTGGCGACCCATTTGGCACCAATGCCAATTTAGTGTTATCAAAGAGTGTAAATGTTTTAAGGAATTGAAGCATTAATGAGGAAGAGATAACCAGGCGTATTTTCTGTATCGGAAAATGTCACAGAGTAAGAGCCGTAGTGGAATTAAAACAAAGACCATGCCGGTGCATATCTGTGGTATTTATGTATTACATAAGTGCCATGCCATCATTGTTCGTCAGACGGGAAGCCGAAGACGGGTTCATTTTTCTTAGTGGAAGGATTCTCATTTAACTCTTGTCGCCCAGTTTTGAAACTATTTCATCAACTTACAATTAGACATATGTTGGTTGCATTGCACAATTATATGATTAACCACTGACGTATCAGGCAAGATACGTCAAGAATGAATGCCTGCAGCTGTACCAAAATTAGATGATAAAATGGCAAGTCTTCCTTTAAACTAGGTAATGAGGGATGTATCAGGATTAGAATCTCTTTATTCTGTAATTGGTTTCCTGAGGTGGACAATTTGAGGACAACATTATTTGGTTTCATACCAGATTTAGTTGGTTCAATATCGAACTTGGAGAATATTCAGTGACAACATGTTTAAAAGCATTTTGTTTTAGAAATTTTGCGAAGGTAACACCTTGAGCAGAGTGGTTCGCATTTCTACTAAATTTACGTTGACAGAAATACAAACTCTGACTCTCCTCATTTTGAAAAGATGACGGCTCTCCTCTGAGTATCCACCTATTATTCAAGTGGCAGGAAACAAATGGTTTTCCTGTTGGCTTGCGATGACACAAATTAAATTAACGAATGTCAAACTACCGAATTCCTTGTTGAATGCAACCCTCAACTCATTATTGTTCAAAATGTCAAGTGTTAAATGTCACAGGCAGCCTTGTCATCTCAAGTTCAAGCCAATGGTGTTGCGTCCAAGTTCTAAAAACCCAATTATAACTTGGACTTTGGAGAAACTTATTTTCTTTAAGAAGAATTCTAGCTTTCTAAATAATAGAGTAAAGTGAATTTTAAAGTTATTCTGACCAGAGTTTTACACAATATAACGACAAATTTTACTAAATTACTTGAGGTTCCCTGTTACATGGTACAAATTTTCAGAGTTAAAATTTACACAGTTGGTTGATAATTGAAATGGAAGGGTAATAATCGTTCTTAGCCTTTTACTAACATCTATGGTGCCTAATTATTTATGTATTTTGAAATTTTGAAGTCCTTGACCTATATAAAACTAATGCAAGGCCCATCATCGACCTTGGATTATCTTCCTAAATCTGAATTATACACGTGCAAAATTTTCTAAATGTGGGGAGTATTTATATGAAAAGATGTAAAACTTTAAATTAATGCCTTATATTTAGTTAAAGTGTATGTTGTGTGCAAATGAAGGGCTTCCGATAATAATTATTACTCGTGGCCTGTATGTAATTGACGAAATCTTTTACATGAACATTTATTTCTATTGCAGTGTCCGACTTCACTCAACAACTATCTCAACTTCATGAGCAGCATTCAGTACAACTACAAACGCTTGTGGAAGGCTTCCGAAAACGTAACACGGAGCTTCGAAAAGAAAAGTAAGTCCCAACAAAATTGATTTGATTCATACAACTCCTACGAAAGACTATACCTGAATTGTGGTCATTTGGAATTAATGGTGTATTGATTACTTATAACTCCATGGGTAGACCTTACACCGTAGTAAGGTTTTCCTAATTGAGTATTCATCCCACCTCCGCACTCCTGCCACAGAGCAGATTAGTGGTGAATCCTGGCATTATTGTTATTTATCCAACTTTGTGATCGTGGCAGAGTGCTAATCTCTTTTTGCAGGAGAAAGCGAAACTGATGAGCTTGGCAGTACGTGTATCTCCAAGCTTTCAGGATTCAAGTTATAAAAACTTTGACAAAATAATCTGCACGGTGAAAGACTTTCAGTGAAAGTAGATCATTTGACGTTCCTAAAGAGAGGTAGGTATATAAGAAACAGGATGAGAGAAAGTTAGGCTGGGTAGGGTGTTTTCGGTGGACTTTGAAATCTGACACGATTATCCAAAAAAATAGGATCGATTCTCATTTAACTTTTATTTAGAAACAGCCTCACACAATATATAGCAGTGTATTCTTAGAGAAAACTTCAAGGGCTACTTATAGCCTTCCTGGAAAACAGTCTTCCCTAGTAAGCGCATTAGAGATAATGATGAGGCTTTATGCACTTCGAGGAAAGGATAACTTAATGCTAATGCTCAAAGCTTACTTAAGTTTATAAATATGGAGCATCTCCTGATAAAAGATAAGTTATAAACATGTGCCACACTAAAAGTGTGGTGGCATTAAAAGATTGGAAATATGAATCTTGAGTAGAAAATCTCATTTCCTTTTGATATCTCTTATCAATTCACTGGTTTTTTATGTGTGATAAAACTACTTTGGGTATAAAAAAAAGTTTGGGAATAATCAAAATATTTGCGTTGCGATATCACAATTTTTTAAATTTTAATTCTAAAGAATTTGAGAACTTTCGCGAATTGATGGCTATATGCTTCTCATCACAATACTGCGCACAGCAAAAAAAACATATATTTTGTTTTTTTGCATCTTGTCCTTGTCATTGGAAATTTAGCCATATGCTCGGCTAAGCGTAATGAAGTTGTGTCTGGGGAAGGCACAGTTTTAGGAGAATGACGTGCCACACAGTACATATGTCTTATTTATGGTTACCGGTTCATCACACAAACTTATTGTTTATGGGTTGTTAAACTCGCAATGAGATCAACCTTAAACTGCAGTAAAGCGAAAAAAAGAAAGAAAGTAGTTGGCAGGTGATTTCGGAGACTGCCGGCTCTTCTAACGATTACTGCCCTATGTTGGCAGAGTAAGGAATGCAATGAGTACCGGAAAATTGTCTGCATACTACACTAAAGGCAAACATTAATGTAAAATCGGACGCTTACTTTTACTTCTTTCTCCACCTTTAAGGTATTTTAGAAAGGTTTCGTACTACTCTCACTTTTCAGGGATAAGTAATCTTGCTTGTAATACTTTGTGGCACGCTACATATATAAATCAGGACTTAATTTTTATACCTTACTGACATGAAGGGTGTAACACAGGTATCCGCAGCATATCCAATTCTCACATGTCAAGTAAATAGGCGCATTTGGACATTAGAATTGGGAGATAGAAAAAGAAATCGAAAAAAGCGGAACACGCATTATATACTGGAGCATTACTGTCCGCACTAAATATAGTAGAACTGGATTGACTAAATTGTGTCAACATTCCGAGGAAAAAATGAAGGTAATGCTTTCCTTCACTTCACTTGGCTTTCACCAGATCCAATCTTGGGATATATCCTTTTTTCAGAGCTATGTCTAAATTTAGATCCTTTGTTGACAATGTCCAATGTTCCATGCACTTAGCAAAACTGTAATTAAGCTTTTTATTCCGATTCTATAGGAAGAAAGTCAGTTCAAGTAAACATGTGAGAAGGTTTGGCTAAAAATATAGATTGGAATGAAATGCACCTGGTCGTGAAATAAAAAAGGCTGTCACTTTGTGTTCGGAATGACACAAAAGGCGGAATTAGAACAAAGGAAAGGTATATCTGTAAACAGGACATTAATGGGATGAAAAGATTTTTTAGGCAATCATCTTCAATGAAGATTTAAGACGCTAAGCTTTTCAAACTTGTAACATTTTCAAACTTGTAACATTTTCTAACTTGTAACATTTTGTATTAAATGGTACTCAGTTTCCTTTTGTATGTTCACTTTAGTTCAAGAGTCACCAATTAATTCCGTATTTTACCATTTCAGACCATCAGGAAGCAGTGGTTTGTTCCAGATTTGGGAAACGTTGCTTCAAGAAGTTGAAATTGATTCTCAAGCCCATTCCGACATTTCCGGGTCCCTCGGACGACAGGTAAACTTAAAACTGGGGTTATAATTAGAATTGATTCCTATTTAAAGCAATAATAATAGTGTCGCGTCAATGTGGTTGAGGGTAAGAGGATTACCACATTAAGAGAAAGATGTACTTTATAACATAACACCATCCTAAAATCAATAAAAGCATGCCCATTTGTGAAAAAGACCAATAACAAGATAATTGAAATCTATTACCTGTCCAATTCCCATCCAAGCAATAACATTTCTTTTGTACTACCACCTTCTTCACAACGTTTTCTGGCAGCCATATGCTGAATATCACCGTAAAAACCAAGCTGTTGTTCAAATCCAACTCCGCCCATCATGCAACTTTCTTTTTACATCGTTCTATGATACAACACAACCCAGAGAAAGCCCAATGGAGCAATAAATCACGGACAAAATTATTTTATTGAAAGCAATAAAATCAAATGTATTCCTTCCCTCAATAAAATAAAGCCAAGCCACAAGAAGACTCCTAGAAATCATAGAATTGAGGCACATTATTATTATGCTCTCTCCTACCAAAGACAAAGTCGGATTGAATCCGTCAACCTAGAACCTCGACCAACTTCAATCGATACAGTATCGCAATATGGATGGTAATCAGTTATCAACTCAACCCATGCAACATCAGGAGAGTCAGACTGCTCTTTTTGGATCCAATTTATTTGCCTGTGAAGGAAAGAGAAAGTTCTTAAGCATTAGAGTGGAGCCCATGAAATGAAAAGTGACGCGAATCCTACTTACCTGGTCTGGAGCTGGCAGTGTTTTGTTTGCGAATCACTTGGAATTTGCAAATGTAGTGAACCAATGTTGAAAAATCATGAATGGTTGCCAACTCTAATCCAATTACTAGCTGGGTTGGATACAATACTGGACTGGGATGTGATTAATTTTATAAAGCTTTCCCTTTATTTAATTTACAGATAGCAAGACCCCTGCTGGAGAAAACATTTTGTTTGAAAATTCAATCCAGGAAAGTATTTTCCCATCGAGAGAGTTTTGAGACTGTATTAAACAAAGCCGAGCTCCTACTAGCGAATGTAAGTGGATGTAATTCCGGTTCAATGGCAATGTTTTCAGCTTCTCATATCTTTCCAGGCTTACCGAGATTACAACGACGCATGTTTACAACACATTCAACAAGGAAACAATGGGACTCTGGCTAATTATTATGATTCCCATAACGCTTACGTTCAGCAATTGAAGGGAACAAATGCCATGTTGAGGGAGTATCATAATGAGACCTTGCCCGCACTTTTGCAGGTGAGTAAATTAGAGGAGAGGTGGAAATAAGTGGGAGAAACCTTGAGTGCAGTTTATAACTCGATCCGGTTTGGGAAAAGTAATACTTTTACTTGACTGCAATTGGTTTGTAATCAATCAGTTTTTGTCGGTTGCAACTGAATGAGCAATTAAGATGGATGGCAAAAGTGAAGTGGTCTTTAAATGTTTTTATGTTTTTTTATCAAATGATACAAAAAATGCTTAGAAGTTTAGTTTGAAAATGTTTCGACTGTTCAGCAAAACGATTGAAACATGGAATGTGCAATGTCAGTTGATAAGTATAAACATTTTTAATACAAATATCCGGTGTTTACCTAAACCATTAAATGTTGCATTATGCCACCAATTAAATTATAATTGACGGCATTACTCAAACATAGCATTATGACGTCCATTCCGTAGTACATGCAAACGCGTCATGTTAGCAGCCAATTACTCATGCAGTATCGGGCCTAGCCGCAAAACAGAAGAGGTGTTTAACATAATCTACTCTTTTGGGTATTATTCAAACACCGACAAAAGGACGTATTTGCATAAATATTAGTAAATGTTAGACTTAAACGTGTCATCGATTATCGACTTAATAGCTGTAGAAAACGCCCAGGGAAATAATTGGTTAATCTGATTTCTGAAAATGTACAACAACCTAATTGATTGCAAACTATGTTAAAGCCGTAACGGAAAGGAAATGCTATTAAATTTTGGTGACACCTTCCATAGATGATTGAGTCTCTTATTATTTTGAAGATTTTTCAAACAATTTTCACTTATTTCGCCAAACTAGGTCAAACGGCAGAACAGGAGCAGTAATAGCCTCGTAAGTGGTTGTCTCTTACCACGTTTCTTGCCAAGCTAACCATCGCACAAAAAATGTATAAAAGACGCACATTCTGCCACAGTTTAGTGTGTGTCAAATTGACAAATGAGCACGGTCGCATACAATGAATGGTTAAAAGGGGCTATTTATCACCACAATTTAGAATTTACGTGATGTGAGTGTCAAAGGGCTTTGATGGCTGAGAGACTTAGACTTAATGAGGGCGCAGGGAAAGCACGGCTACAGCTATCACGCTTTTTTGTGGAGATACCTTCCAGGATTTAAAGTCATGACGTTTTTTTCAGGAACTGGAGGAAGTCTATGTGGACCTTTGCAATACTCTTTCAGAGTCCATTCTACTAGGATCGGAGATCGTATCGAGTCGTGTAAGTATTTAGAATGCTATAAACATGAAAAATTGTGACATTTTTGTAATTCATGCAATTTCATAATATGCACCTGCTCACCTGCAGCCATGATTCATATCAATTTGCTTTTTGTTTCGTCCTGAAGGACAAGTAATTTATCATGGCCAATAAGAAACGAAGAAGATCGATAACTATATTTGCTGTTCTCAAAGCAATCTAGCACACCTCCAACTTTCACCGCAGTCTCTTGATTCCACAACAGGAACAAGTTTCTCCAATTTGGAGAATCTCTCGGGAATGGACTAGAATGTGACTGACATCCATTCCTATTTCAGAGTTGTTTGAGTTTCTTCTAGGTTTATTTTGGCGAATCCTTCGTTTCAATTCATTAATATTTCATTTCTTAGCGAGTTCAGTAAGACTTCGAGGACTCTAAAAAAAGGTTTCACTTATCAAACTTTTTGGTGATGTAACGTTTACTATTTCAGGCTCAAGAAACAAATCGAAGATACGAAGCATTGGCTGCGGTGTGTCGAAATGTGAATGGAGGTCAAGATTTGAAAGAGTTTGTGAAAGGGATGGTCGTACCTGCTGCACCACCTCCGGCTAAACACACCTTCCAAATTCCACTTCCAATCATACAAGCCTCTGAGGATCCACAGCAAGTGAGTTGATATCATGAGAAATTTTATGGAACGAGTGATACTTAAATGAAATTGGTAAGATGGTATAAATGTTGGTGAGATATGAAAATGCTGATGAGATGAACGGATATTGAGAATTTGCCGGTTCATAAACGCCGAATGTCCACTATATGCATCACCAAACTGCATCAGTTGATGAACATCAATCTAAAAAATATGTGTTTCTAAAATGCTCGAGTTCGTTATATTATACAAAATAAGCTAAGCAAGGTCGGTTCAGTCTCAAAGAAGGAAATAAGTCAATTTTGAAACTAATTAATATCGAATAAAGACATTAACAAAGTTAACTAGGTAATCCCGCACGTTTGTGAAATTAATATTGAAATCCTGTCCAGGAAAATTGGATTCCAGTGCCTGTTCTCTTGACGTTTAACTAACTCTAAAATCAAAGCAAGGGCTCAAGTAAAGTACCCAATCCGACAAGAAATGAATAAAGGAGACGAAGACTAGTTTCTGGTGATCCTACATTGCATAACGTTAAACGCTTGAGAAAAGAAAAGTCGATAAAAGCATAATTTCCATGCTACAAAGTTCCAGAGAAGCTCGCAACAACGTGGCTGGTTCCCTCCAGGTCGAAAAGCGAGACTGGAGAAAACTCCAGCTTCTGTAATATTTAGACAGGTAGAAGAGTCCACATTGAACTTTCTCCTCCTGTCCAGCCAAGAGGGAACTCAATACAAAATTCATGAGCTACCTTCCACCTTCATTATTATCAAAGTTTGGGCTGGCGAATTACAACTTCTCCTCATAAACAGAGCAGTACTACATTGTAAAGGGTTAGGTTTCCTGTTATGAAAGGGAAATACAAGAAGTTCCCTGGCACAATGGGTTGCTAAACAGAAATAGAACCACAGCCGGTAAAAAAAAAGTTGGAAAAGGTCGCATAAATTAGGATGTGAATGCATGTAACACAATATTCCTTTTATGCAATGAATTGTCTGTGTTAAAGACACTATTATGGAGTAATGAGCTGGTTTCATGGCTTTTCAGTGGCCAATTTGGTCTATTTGCGGGCATTTCTCGGGTTGTTGTCAACCCACGTCCAGAAAAATTAGAGAGTGCAATTATTATTAATGTAATTGTTATATTATTAGACAGAAAATTGTCTTTGTAAATTGTTGTTTTCACAATTTTAAGTATTATATGTCATTCTAGAATCATTTAACACATCAATTAACGCATTCCTTATTGGTCAGGATCTCTCCCATGTGCCAATTTTGAAGGAAGAGGTGATAATGGAGCGACAAGCCGCTGTTTCTGCGAGGAATCGTCTTGAATCTCTAAAGAAGGAGATTGCTAGCACAGAATCTGAAATGAAACAATTACAGGATTCAATGGACACTTTAATCCGGATGCAGGAGAGGTTTGTATTGCATTTTGTCGTGATAAAGTTTATTCATTATCGGGAACAGTCGGGATTCATTTTGAATTTATTATTGCGTTTTTCGCAACTTTTTTAGGAGTCTAGACTCCAACCTGTGGAACAAAGCAAACGAGCTTCAGGAAGAAATCAGTATGAAGCGATTTGATCTTCGTGTCGCCCAAATGCATTATGCTGCACTGAGGTCACAGGTCAGTCACAAAAATTATGTGAAATACACAGATGGACAAAATTCCATGCAAAATTCCAAACTATCGTCATTATTAACCAAACTATTTGAAATTGCAGAAAGAGCTGNTCAGGAAGAAATCAGTATGAAGCGATTTGATCTTCGTGTCGCCCAAATGCATTATGCTGCACTGAGGTCACAGGTCAGTCACAAAAATTATGTGAAATACACAGATGGACAAAATTCCATGCAAAATTCCAAACTATCGTCATTATTAACCAAACTATTTGAAATTGCAGAAAGAGCTGTATGCGCCCAATAGTAGTCCTGGAGGAAAGTCTGACGCCATGCCGTCCTCCTCAAAATCCAGCAGTTCCGCCAGCCGAGCTCATACGTTAATGCTGGAAGGCTGCAGCGGGAGGAGAGGATGACCTGGGTGGGAATGGTGGGGCTGGTGGAAAAGACCGCAAACTTCCTGGAGGACAAGGAGGAATGAAGTCGAAATGGTTGAAAGCATTCACAAGTCTAAAATCTAAGGATAAAGAACCAGAAAAGTGAGTGACAACAAACTAGTTGCATACATACATTTTTATTGAGAAACCAATACTAACAATTTAATGCCGTAATTTTGACGTGGTTTCAATTGATACTAATTTATTATATTTGCTCATAAAATAACTGGCTGCCAATTCCAATCGAGCCACCGAGAAAAATCCAAACTCCCAAAATGTTCAACGCTGTCACCGCCATTATGGCATTGAGGTATTGATCAACTAACAAATTTGTAGATAGCTTTCTCTCGTAGTAGTTGTACGTGTAGGCATGCTATGTAGTTCTAGAAGTTGATGTGTGTAGTTAAGTGTTGTGTGGACCATTGTGGAACTATGCATTGTTTCAACTTTTTTTAAAACGTCATAATTAAAGTTTTTATTGGTAGATAGTTTCATTTGCATAAGTGTAGTGGTCTATTTCTAGCAAAACGTTCTATAATTACAACGTAATTACACCACCTTCTATATTCCCTGCATCAGTAATTCAAAATTTACAGGGTCCCGGTATGCATTTTTTATTCATTGTCCATGTAACGCTTTCACCGAATAATATGTTGTGGCGAAAAATGTTTGCGAATTACGACTAGGTTCAACGCAACCCGAAATAATATTTGTTCTAGTTATTGTAACATGAACCAACTGGTACAATGTAGCTACACCTACGCACTCCGACAACATTAACACTAAACAACGATAAATTTGCTGGAACCAACTTTCATCGATATTTTATCCACCAGCAACATACATCAGTTCGTAAGGCACAATAATATGTCCGTCGTAAAACCTTCAACTTCCAACACAATTACCCACTTCTAAGCCTGGACAACAATATACTTGTCCATTATAGGTGGCTGGATATTGTGTAATTTCTCTGAACCTAAATTCATTGTTTAACTAGCCCACCTTTGTTTCAAAGAGAAAGCCAGAGTAGCAAAGTGCACTTCATGGTTATCACAGGGAATGGTTTCTATTTGCAGTTATTCTCTTTGTTTGACGGGTAACGTGGTATTGTGAAGAGGAGAGTAATTCCCAGGACGGTAAATTACTATTATTTCTTTCACTCGGATATCTCATTCCTACTCTCACATCATCTTCACCCTTACAAGTTTGAGTTATGTGAGTGAGTGGTGAGACCATAAAATGAGGACAACAATGCTTGTTGTAGGTGCACCTTTCTTCATTTTATACAATGGACAAGAACAAGGCAAGCTAGACAATGCTCCAATTTCAATTCTGTTCTGGAAAATGTGTCATGTTTCACTTTTCTAGGGTAAATACCGAGCAGGAGACTTGTCTGGAATTTTTTTTAGAAAATACTTAAATTACAATGAACTACCGGTTTTGCCACTGCCCTTCACTTTCAGGATTAATTAGAGATGTCAAAACACTCTGAGAGAGAACTGTAGTGAATAAAAAAAACATGAGACTTACTCCGGTGATGGTGAATGAATATTTGCTTTCTTTTATTCACTTTCTCTGTGAATTCGTTATTTGTTCATTGTTTTATTATTTTACATGATATTATTTTCCCTTTTTATCGGATCCTCGAAACATTTGAGCTACAAATACTTTATTGAGGAAGGAACTTTTCCTCTGTTTTGTAACAATTAGACTTTGTTTTTACTTTGCAGTTTTTTTTGTTATATCTGCCTTTTTAAATTGTACAACAATTTGATGTTTGTTTTCATGTACTTGGCTTTAATCGATCGCTATACCGTAGTATTGCATGAGCTAATATGGGAATATTAAGTGTTTAGAAATTAGAGATTTAAATTAGATTACGAAAATTAATGCCACTTTCCGCGATACAATCTCGTAGTAAACGTACTCGGTGTAGTAATTATATCGTAATGCATTGTGTGTTTCGTAACTCAATTAGAAAACTAATCCAACATAAATCGACGTACTTCCTTTTGTAATGTGGAAGCATGAATAAAAACTTTGTAATTGTTTGTGCCAATAGGAAAAACGGGAAGGAAAAAGACCTTAAAGAGCCGTTCCAGATATTTGAGAATCACATCTTCCAAGAGTATACCTACAAAAAAATCACACCCTGTGATATTTGTTCCCAAGTTTTAAGAGGTAAGTCTAAGCCTGCAAACTTTCCAACATTAATCTGCTTTCACTCTACTTTCATTCGACTACTTTTCCACATCATGTTTGACTATTCACTCGCATTTCAAATTTTTATTTAATACTTTCTCCAGTCGAAAATCATGGAACTTGCCCGATTTCGGTTTAAAAAGTTCCATTCCTATTTTCCTCAATCAAACCAAAGAGCCTACGGCAAAAGCTTAACTTTGTTTATGAAAATCAGAAATAATTCACCACAAACAAAAGTCTTTTTGCGAATGCCATCGAAATAAATTGAATCCAACAAAACTTTGTTTCGCCAACGTGAGGTAATTTAAAAAGGTAGAAAAAACGAAACTTTGACCATTAAAGGGCAAAATATGTACGAGGTTATCGTGTAAGTTTATCTGGAATGAGGTTTATTTTTGGTACAACATTTGCAAATATATTATTATGACTTTTTCAGGTCACACTCGACAGGGTCTGCGGTGTAGAATGTGCAAAATGAATGTGCACCCGGATTGTCAGGAGAAAGT